>APFE031560206.1:102981-114329 GCA_000404065.3 Pinus taeda | reverse complement strand
TTTTCTTTATTAGCCATGCATACAATCTCTTCAGAAGATTCAGGGACTGTCTTCTTTCCAAAGGCTTTTTCTCTTTCAGTAAACTTTTTCCCAAGAGAGTCAAAGGTTATATCCTTGAGATTTCCATTTGCTTGCAAAGACTCAAGATAATTGGAGTATGTAGGATACAGTGCCTTGAGAAAAGCAATAAGAGATATATCTAGCTCAACTTTAGTGGATTTGATATCATGCACTATAGACTTTATTTCAGATGCAAGAGCAAGAGGATCATTATTTTGCAGTTCAAGAGTGAAGAGTTTAATCATAAGTTGGACGACTTCAAGTGCAGAATGTGAGTCATATTAGGTGTCAACAAAACTATCCATGAACTAGGGGTCTGAGTCCAAGGGATTTTCTTCTTAGAATAGACTCTTCTAATTTCCAGGTTAGTTTCAGCCAATTCTCCTTCTCCTAATTTAAGCTTTGATATAGTTAGCATTCAACAACAAAATCCAGCACAAGCTTGTCTAACCTTAATAACCTAGAGCTCTGATACCACTTGATCTAGAATTTTTCCGGACAAAGAAATAAAGGTATTACAGATTCATGTGCATGGATGTGCCTATGTTACTTATGAAATGGATCAATAATATTGCTAGAATACATAGACATTGAGGCAATCAGAGAAAACATAACAGTCAAACATGTAAATAAAACAATTTTAATAAGGAGTTCACCCAATGCTCCTAGGCTACGTCTCCTGGTCCAGCCTTTTAGCGGCGGCCTCTCTATTATGTTTTCAAGCAGAGTTTTTACAATAGTGAGCTCGATTTGAGACTCACTAAACAAAATGAAGTTAGTGGGAATGGAGTGCACAGACTCTCCTTACTGAAACTCGACCTCTGAGGGTCACAATAGTATGACAGGCCTATGCCGAGGAGTTTGCTTGAACCTCTCAAGCCTTCAATGGAGTACACAGACTCTGACTCTCTCTGGCTCTGTCTGGCTCGATGTTGCCTTCAAGTCAATTTGGCTCCTACTCTCTGTTTTCTGCTATTAGCTTCTTGCATCTCTATGTGTGCCTCTCTATGTTTTTTTGTTTTTAGCTTTTGTCAGTTCATGGCTTTAAAGCGAGTCTGTTATTTTGACTACTTGTTTCCGCTTCCCAGCTTTCTGGTTTCCTTACCTCTATCCATTCGAATTCCTATACTTTGTGTCATCATCACTAGGTAACGCCTCACAGGGAGGTGGCCACCTGTTTCCCAACGAACTGGGTGTCAGATTCCTTGAATCATTTTTTAATGGTCATTAATTCCATTTACTTCAAGATCGCCCGTGAATCATGAATCATTTTCCAACTCATCATCCACGTCAGACTTCAAATCCCCTGTCATCTTGCTTTTCGACCTGTCAAATCTGGTCAGTCATCAGGACGTATATCCGTTGTTGATCTGGGCCCCCTAGATCCTATGGTTGTCCTTCATATCGGGCAAACAAGTCGCACGATGTTTACCTGTCCGATGTGGGCAGTTTTCTCTCTCATCCGCCAGACGTGTGTCGCTCGATGTGTGGCATCGGGCGGGACTCAATCAAAATTGCTTACCACCTTGAGGCTTTCTGATATCCTACCGGTTTGTGGAATCCCATGCTACAGAACTGAAACAGTTAATTTTTCATTTTTCATAGCGATTTCGGGTCCGAGTGCTTCGGGGCTTTCCTTCACTAAGGGGGATGCCTTGCGATACGCGATTAGCACTTTAGCGCTAATCACATATCAGAAACCACCCTGGTTTCTTGCTTTGGCCTTCGGTTTTGCGAGTTTGCGCCAGTGCGCACTACCATGGGCCAACAATCTGCGCGCTTGACCGAGGGTCCTTATTGCTCCGCTCTGGCCACAACTGCAATTTTTATGAGGATTCCTTCTGATAGCTTTGATCTTTTCCAGGACTTGAATCTTTTAGCATAATTTGAAACAATCATGAAAACTTAGGGAGTGTTTTAGAATCCAATTTGAATCAGTAAGTTACTCTGATACTACTTTGTAGCTTATCCCACCTTATATTAGGTCTCCACTTTCATCCTTTTAGTATGTCTCTGGCACTCCAAGCCTATTATTTGAGCTATAACTCTAATTCCACTTTGTATCAAAGCTCCAATTTTATTTCTGATAATTTTTTTACTTTTCTTGAGCCCATCCAGTCCAAGTGTTCAACCCTTGATTTGATACATATCTATAGTGGGGCTCCAAATTTATCCGTGTAGTTTATTTATATCCCATTCAATTTTGGTGTTTAAATCATAGATCTGATACCACTCTATCACACACCCATCCCCGTAATACATTATTAAGGTTGTGGGGCATAACTACACCCAACCTTCATGGTATATTATGAAGATGGGGTTATCTACAAATCATCTTTGTCTTACCACCTCAACTCACAAGTTTGATGTCACCATCATCTCCTTGTTAAGATACTTCTAACGATATAACTTTTGTCTTAATTTGAGCTACGAGAACAAAATTATGCTCCGTTTAAAATTCTACCCCTTTTAAAGGGCCACATAATCATATGTATCTTCCACGTGGCTAACACATGGAATCCTTAACCAAATGGTTCCTTTGTGTTGGTCCACATTTTAGGCCCACATGGAATATGGGGCCTTTCCATATCGGCTAATTCTAAAGCTTGCAAAGTTAAAACCTCTCAAGGCTTTGACAGCCAATAAGACCAATATCCAATATGGGTGCCATACCCCTGGGGATTGCAATATCTGATAGGTGCTTGGCTAACCAATCCATGAGTAGGTCAAATCCCACTCATTCCACCACCTCATCATTTTTCCAACCCATCATAGACCACCATGTGTTGCTAGTTGGCATGTCTACCACATGGCCATACTAACAAGTGCATATCGGGATAGTGGAGTTCTCTAGGAGGAGGTCCTCCAAAAACACTCACTATGTCAATATGCTAGCTTGATAACCACATTAGTCACAAGCAACCAATCACCACCTAACATATGGCACATGCTAACATGTGCCCCCAACACATGGCAACACTACCATATGCCACATGTCACTCACCACTTGCTCTGAAGCTGGGTATAAGGGTTGACTCCAGGTGACACATATCTCCCACTTTGAATTGTATGTCATCATGGACAACATCATATTGACATCACCCTCCAATACCTCCAAGGGTTCAACATTCCAATTTCATCATTATCCGAATGTGTTAGTAGATGTTTTCCAGACAAAAATTTAGGATCGTCAAGTGACTATCCATCACTTGGGCCTTGGCATATTAAATAATTCCCCACATGTTGTGTGTCGCATGAATTTGAGGGCCAATATATGGGTAAGCCCCTGCTTACAACTAGCTCCCTATAGCCCATATGACCATGGACTAATGCTAGAGCCTCCACGGTCCTCAAGATTCCCAGATCTCCTTGTATTAACAAGGGATGTCATCCCCAAATTTTCCTAAGGCACTAAAGCAATGAGGGACCTAACTCCCAAATCCTTTGTGACACAAACTAAATCAGTCTCACGAGGAAATAATTTAGGTTCACAAATATCGGGGATTTTGACCCAAACTCCACGACAAAAAAAACCTCCACCCACCCGTCCTTTCAACTTGGTGGCATACATATGTCACAAAGATTTACGATGACTTATTTAGTGGTTGTATAAGCATCTCACAAGAAACACAAATAAGTTTTACCTCTTAAATTCATCATGATATATCACATATATTCTCATTGAGCGTAAAGGGAAGGTTGTGGTTATCACCAAGCATTCATTTCATCAAAGGATGCCTTCCAACATTCATGCAAGCCTTACTAGCCACTTAGTATACCACTCATGCATAATTATTTGAACAACATCCCAATTCACAATTTACGGAGTAAAATTTCAGCATAATACTTAAATAACAACATTGGATACATTTTCATTCCTTATGAAAAAGAGATAATACACCCATCCAACCATAAGTACAGCTTCACTGTAATTTTCTTGTAGCTAGCCACCTTTGCGCTGGATATGATATCTAAAGGATACTTCACCCAGGGTGTTAGATCAAAGGTCAAAATTTAGGGTGGATATTTGAAGGCCAATCACCTTCAAGTGTTGGGAAACAAGTATGTCACTTCTCAAGCTTTGATTTAGGTCTCAATTCACAACAAGTATGGACACTAAGGCCTACATGTCACAAAGGGAAATCCTTTATCTTCCTCTTTGTTACCTCAACAATCCTCCCTCTTTAGGATTGGCATGCATAATGCAATCACACAACATAATTCCTCTCTGCCACCTAACTTAGACAGAGGGATTCTCCCGATGATTTCTCTAGCTACTTCTAATCAAACCAAGACTCTATGATCTAGATCCATACATAAGTTACAGTTGACAATATTCTTAATGACCTGGGTTACACAACATTCCAACTCCCTTAGTACATCTGCACGCTAGTTACAACACTCCTCAACTTATAAAGACACAAGACTCCCCCTCAATCCTCCCCGTGAACATTAGTTTTTCACAAGGTGGTCCAGGGTTTCCCTTCTTTGGTTATGGAGCCAAATCAGGGTTTTCATGAGGTACGCAACACCTACCTAGGTGGTTCCAGTATCTCTTCCCCACTTCTCATAATTATCTAGGGTAGTTGGTATCTCAACCAACACGTCAAGGGGGTTTGGGCATTAAATTTAGGGAAGCATGAAAGACTTCCCAATCCCTTTCACAGGCTTCCTAAGCAATATATCCTTCTTGATCCTCAGTATTTATATAGGCACGTCCTCATCCTTAACTTTAGCTTTTTCATAATTAACTACCATTAACATTTACATCAACTAGTTTGGCCCTACAACCATGCTAGTTATCTAGCATTATCATCCTTTAATTACCTTACAAGACTGGGGGATTAAAAAAAGGATGTTCAAATGTTTCCCAGGTCACATTTGAAGATCATGGTAGCATCAGGAGCTTACTACCTGTCAAGGACAAGTGATTACATCATCCTATGAGTCTATGTAGAATGTTTTGAAGTCATCATGATGTTCTCAACTGAGCAGTGAGGATCCACTCAGATCAAAATAGTTGTAAACTTATTTTTGAGAGTCTCAAAAATATTTCCTTTATTTAATTTGTAATTATTAGGGGAACATGAAGAGGGTTAGTTGACCTTCTCAGAAGCTCAACAATCATAGATGGAAGTTACTAAACTCCACCTTTAAAATTTTAAAACTCCAAGTTGGAAGGGACTTGGGCACCTTTATTGATTTCATTGTAGAATGGAGTTTGGAGGCTAGAACTTCCATACTTACTGTTGTAATATTCAAAATCCTAAAATGCCATTGTTGTAATTTGTAAGGTTGCATGCATCTTGTGCTTGTTTTTTGACTATTCACAAATAGTTCATGTATTTATGTACCATTTGGGATATATGTTGTTATGTTATGAACTATTATGTAAGTTAGATGGAATATCTCACATGCGTGTTGTTTCAATTATGTACTTTCATTAATGAGTACTTGCTAGATCTAAATGTTGATTATTCTTCATTTGTTCTAACAAGTTAAACACTTATTGTTGTCCTGGATTACATCTAATTATTTCCTTGCTTGTGCAGTTATGTGTTTACTAGCTCATTGCTTCTTATTTCTTCCCTATCTCTCATTGCTAGCTAGATTACCCTTTTTTATTTTCGTGCATTAGTTACTTTAGCTTAGAATCATACTCCCCTTTGTTGTGGTTATCATCCATATCTCATAGTGACTATCAAATTGAGAATGGTTACCGAGCCAGAATCTAGATGGGTGTCTCACTCCAAATGGTGTGAGGTCTAGTTGGGACCTCATACTAAAGAGTAACCCTAATTATTGTGGGGACATTTTTCCCTATCAACAATACCTTTTATTTATTCACTTAATATTCTATAACAATTGGAGTAAATGATTGTTGATTTGAGCATTGACAATGGAAATTATAGTAGCATAATCATGTTTCTGTTAAGATATATTTTGATAAATTATTTGAAGGCATGGCCCCAATAATTTAGATATTACCTACCCCTACTTCCTTGGAGCCCTTACAACCTTCATTATTCAAAAATAATAATCTCGAGAGAGAATTTATAAATACTAGTAAGTGTTGGATGAAGGAATCCAACATGAAGAGAAATATAAATGGGTTGCAACCAAAACCATGGTATGAATTTGGGACCCGCAAATCAAAGGAAATGGCTTGGTCATTAATTATTTTTTATTTTCTTTCAATTCTCTAAATCACCATCTCAAATAGGTCCTTGGGAATTATTGGCACGAAAAAATGGATAGCAAGGGATTTAGATATATATCTTAGTTGGATACATAAACATCCTTAATATGCAAACTTATCGAACACTTTCCCTCTAACACATGGCTTTAGTCCATGGGATTCTAAACTTGGATGTTGCATAAAAAGTATTAAGAAACTCCATTAATAATTTTCCTAATTCTACGTTCAAGGAAAGGGCTCCCTTTGATCAGACCTTAACCCACCCTATGATATGTCCAATATGTTAAATCCTTGGTTGCCATCATATACAACCTTGATAGAGAGATTGAAAGGGCCCCACCTCTTAAAAATTGCATATTTTGATGGATAAACATCCAGTTCCCCTAAAAATATAGTTGCCATGATGCCAAAAAAGAAAGGTCAATAGTTCAATGCATTGAACATGTTCAAAATGAAGGGTCATTTGATCCCATCACAAACCATGTCAAAATCTATTGACAAAAAAATGTATGGAGGGCCAGGCATCTATCCATATTGCATTGATATTGTCCAAAATCAATAGGTCCCTAATGAAGGTTGTGTGTTTAAAATCATTGATTCAAAGAATAATGTGCTTCACCCACTTAGAATATTGACTAGAATATTTTATGAGATATTAAGGAGGGTGCCTAGTCTCCAACTAGTTATAAGTCACAGATGCCCATTCTTAGGGATGAAAAGGATGATACCTTTGTTTATGAAATACCACCATTATTGCATCCTTATTTTTGGAGGAAAAAAATTATAATTTCATTTATAGATTAAACAAAAATACATTTTGTATATACACAACAAAGTGTGTATTCATGAAAGATCTACCCAGATCCTTACGATGGTGAGTAGAAAAACTAGTGTTCCCATCACGATAATACATCTCAGTTTCAAAATCTTTGTTGCAATACTAACCTTCCTAGCCTTTTACGTTGTCAAAATTACAGTGAGCTCGGGAGGCTTCTCTCCAAGCTTTTTGAGCATAGGAGTAAAATTTTAAATCAAACTAAATAATTCGTTTCTTTAGGTCCGGTAGACCAAAATTTGGTCTCAGTGGACGTTAACCATCATCATCATCTTAACAATATTTGACCCCCAAGTCTCCTCACAAAAAAAGCTCAAAGGGAGTAGAGAAATAAAACTGATATATAATCTAACAAAATAACATATTATTCAGCCTTATAGGTTTCAACATCATTGTAAAAAACTAGCATCAACATGTAAAATATAAAGATAAAAACAAAGGAGTAATAAAGCTATTAAATTTGAGAGCCAAAATCATCCATGAATGGATGATGGAAAAAATTGTACTAATCATCATTTAAAACCTCCTCAATGGACCAAAGCCCCCAATCCAGTTGAAGGCCTTCCTTAGAAAGTTTGTATGCTTCCTTGTTATGTTCCTTGTAAATATGAGTGCAAGAAAAATATACATAAGAAAGCTTTATCCTATGCAAATCCTCCAAAGTGTGGGAAAGGTGCAAACAGTGACACTATTGTATTTCATTGACTCAATTAATGACTAGCAAGGAATCACCAAACACTTAGAGCTGATAACAACCCTTCTCACAAGCAAAAGCTAATAAAGAGCCGTAAGATAACAACTCAACCATTATTTGTTCCCTTTCTAAGCCCTAGGATGACTTTGTAATAATGTTGATCAGATAAATAAAGAATGAAACCACCACCACATGTGATATTTCCCCCAGTGCAACCCCATCAAAGAATCCCCATGTGCAATATTTTTTAGGCTCCTCTGAGATGATAAGTCTATTCCTAGTAGAGACAGATGGTTGAGAAAACTGAGAAAGGATGGTCATAGCTTTAGTTGTCACCCGATCTAGAGAGGAGTGCTTGTTATGAAAACAAAATATTTTTTTATTGCTAACCAAACACCCAACAAATAAGCAAAGGCAAAGCCTTATTTTATTTATTATTCCTGTTTTGGACCCAATACCGCCACTTCTCCTCAAAACAGGGACCTTTCCAAACACATCCCTGACCAAACACAACACTTCACAAATTCCATATATGACAAGAAAAAGGGAACTCAACAAAAATATGCTTTATGGATTCAACATTCAACTTTCAAAGGGAGCACCATCCAAGGCTAACCTTGTGACATCTCAATAGTAGAGCCCAAGCAGGGACATTTTGAGCAATGAGACAACACATGAATAAGCGATATTTTACCAAACACTTCACCTTCCAAACTCATCTCCACCACCACTCCCCTACCTCCTCTACTATAACCATATTTAGATGAAGATACCCCATCTTGGGAGTGTAAATGCTTATTGGGGACTGACCGCAAACTAGCTCATCGTCATTCTTAGAAAGCCTGATATGAGCCATAGTTATAGAATCAAGATAACCCCTCAAATTCTCACTGAATTCCTAATCAATCTACAAGTCTTTAGAGGTTAACCAAGCTTGGTGCCATATAGAGCTCTGATCTGGGTTTTTGATATGGGCAAATCTTGATATTTCTCTATCTCGGAGAAAATCTATAAGTTCATGTGACAAACGATCGGCATGCTTGCTACCAGGCCAGGGGTCTTGACCCAATTTAACCTTTAACCCATTTCTAACCTTCCAATATATCCCCAAAGCAATCAGGTCCAGTGAATTAAGAACAACATGCTAGATTACTGATATATAAACATGATGTTTGTCCCTCAACCTTTCCCAATACTTAAGAGAATAAGGGTGAATGTATTTTTGATTAAGCACCCAAGTGCATAGGTTGTGAGTGGATAGGAGTATCCAACCTGTTACACTAAAATTTGTCACCATGACTATTTGCAGTTAGTATGGCTCCATCACCTGTCATACTATCCTCCTTGGCAAGTCTTATACCTCTGCGCCTCATGTCAAACTCCAAGAAAGAGAGAAAAGTCCTCAAAATCAATAAAACTCTGGTTACGCAGTTTCTCTTATCTTTACCTGCGGGTACGCACCCCAAGTTCACAAGACCTGCGTACATGTACGCTCTGTATGTAAATCCATGGGTGCGTACTCCTGTAAAGATCAAAAGGCGCAAGTTTTACTCCAAAAAATTTACTTGTGGTTGATTCTAGAGCCTTCTAGAAGTTTGTTTGACGAGGAAGGAGCGCCTCCAGTTGGTTCATGCACCGCAATAAAGGAGGAGCTTATCCCATGAAGAGGGGAGCTATCCCATCCAAAGAGGGGCTTATCCCATTGATGGTGGACTTGATTAACTTCCTCTAGAGCACTATAAATACAGGCATTGGACCAGAAGGGAGGGAGGTTGAAAGCTGAACATTCCAAAGGGTAGATGCTGCTGGAATTAGGACTTCCTTGTAGAAGCTTGTGAGGAGAGATTCCCATCCTTTCTTGTTT
This sequence comes from Pinus taeda, assembly GCA_000404065.3. NCBI lineage: Eukaryota > Viridiplantae > Streptophyta > Pinopsida > Pinales > Pinaceae > Pinus > Pinus taeda. The sequence goes on along the minus strand of APFE031560206.1, from coordinate 104,677 downwards.
CATTTGGAAGTGGGTGAGCTTATCAAAGTAAAGGAAAACTCTTGCTGGACCCTGGGAGGAACTTGCACAACACCAAGGCTCAGGTTGTAATGGTTTCTTTTGTTTCCTATTAATACAAATAAGTCCATTCTTCTCAACAATTTGTTGTTAATGAATTATTTCATATACTCCTTGGTCTATATGATGAATATGCTTTATTTTATGAGATATTCAGGTGCTATGTAATCGTTTGATTGTTAGTGAATGCAGGTCTCAAAGTGAAGGAGGAGCTCATCTGGATCAGCAAGACTGGACTGCTACAACAAGCGTTGGACTAAGGTAAGATCGAAAACACTTGAATTCTCATAGAAAAATGCATGTTTAGAGAAGGATTGCTCTTAATTGGCTTGTTTGTCACTAGAAAGTCTTAGACTCCTAGGGAGGTTGATTTGTCCGCAAATATAACTCTTTCCGCATGACAAATTGGTGACTCCACTGGGGAATCCATGGATTTGAATGATTTTTCCTTTGATTGATACTTTGATTTGAGAAACTCTGATTTCTTTCTAGTTTTTGACTGATTGACTGTGAATTTGGGTGGAATAGCTTAGGGTTGAGTTAGTTTTTATTTTTCTTGATTTTGAGAGCAGTACGCACCCTATGTGTTAAGTACAGTGCGTACTAGTACGCACTTTTTCTTTGCACACAGAGCGTGGCCGCACCTATGCCAACAGGTTGCCTGCGTACCCCTGTCAAAACCTTAGAAAATTTCAATTTTTTCCTTTTTACCCATTAGATTTTGTTTATAGTTTATTTATTGCTGCCCAAATCCACTGGTTACCTGTCAGAAGCTTTCATCTAAGCTTGTTTCATTGGCATTCCTGCTTTAAGCTTTCATCAATTGGGTGTTTTGAGTCTCTTTTTTGAGAAATTCTAAATTTGATTTCCTTTGGTCATTACTTGGAGGTTTGTCTCAGTCTTTTCACAATTTTGCATCTTTTTGCTCTTTCTTTTGCAAAAAAAAATTCCCCCTCATTCGCCGGGGGGGGATAAATTGTGTATGAGTGTTAATCGCCTCTAAGTGTTTTTATTTTTGATCTTTGGAACTCTCACCCAATTTTCTCGACTTGCACTTGATTGGTTCTTAGATTACATTAGAATCATCTTGTGTTTGAGAATTCTCTTGCATAGATCACATTTGCATAATTAGAATTCTCCTTTTCGGAATATGAATGAAAAATGTGCATTAGATTACATTTGCATACTTTTCAAGTGAATTGTGCGTAGATTACAATTGCATAGTTTACATTCTGAAAAATCAATCGTAGATTTAGATCAGTTTTCTTTGATTTAAATTTACACAAAAAATAAAAAAAGGGTTTTGAAATTGATTTGCATTAATTTTTCTTGATGAAATTAGTGCATTAGAGAATTTGTTATATTTTCTCTTAGTGATCAATTTTTGCATTGTTGGAAGTGAATGGAAACTCTCTCCTTACTTTAGTTAAGATTCATCGAATTGAAAAGATTACATTATCATATTCGATTGCATTCAGTTGAGTCGGGTCATAACACCATTGGTTTCATATCCATTTACCCATTTGAGTAATAACAACCTTAATAACACAGCGCTTAATTTAAATTCATCTAGTACTTTTTACATTTCTAGGGCTCTGAAGCACCAATATAGATCAGGCTAGTGTCTTGGAGTAGGAGA
>APFE031560206.1:43252-100874 GCA_000404065.3 Pinus taeda | reverse complement strand
TATAATTGCCGTCGGTCCTTTCGCCAAATGGGGTATCGATTTTATAACTTGTAACCCTCACTCGGCCAGGGGGCATGCGTATATCATCCTCGTGGTTGATTATTTTACTAAATGGGCTGAGATGATGCCTACATTCGAGGCAGATGGAAAAAAAGCAGCAATTTTCGTATTCAATCACATTATTGCTAGGTTTGGTGTCCCACAAGCGATCATTACTGACCATGGGCACCATTTTTGAAACGTCATGATGACCGAACTTACAGGCCAGCTTGGTTTGCGCCATGATAACTCTACTCCTTATTATCCCCAAGCCAACGGTCTGGTTGAGTCTATCAACAAAGTTCTGGTTATCATGATCCGACGAATCATTGGTATTCATCGGTCGAATTGGCACAACATGTTATTTTCAGCACTATAGGCATACCGAACCTCAGTGTAAACATCAACAGGGTTCACTCCTTTTCAGCTAGTTTATGTCTTGGAAGCTATGTTTCCCATTGAATGCGAAATCCCATCACTTCAAATGGCTATCGAATTACTCCCAGCTATGTCCGAAGAGGAGAAGAATTTATTATACTTAGCTCAATTAGATGAGACTCATCGTGATGTTGCATTGGCAATCGAGACTCACGCGAAACGGATGAAAGCTCAGTATGATAGAAATATGACCCCTCGAAATTTTTCGGAAGGAGACCTAGTGCTATTATATGATCAAGCTAACGATAAACTAGGTGCTCGAAAATTCGTTCCTATGTGGCATGGGCCCTAGATTGTCAAGCGAAAGCTAGCAAAGGGGGCATATGAGCTAGTTGATTTTGATGGGGACTCTTTGGGTAAACCCAGAAATGGACTTTACCTAAACAGGTATTATGCTTAAATGCAGGGTATGGAGAATTTTTAGTTAAGTTAGGTTTCCTTTCTAGTTAGGTTTTCTTTCTAGCTGGTGTGTTTTTTAGTGTGCTTAGCTTAGAGAGTGTGTTTTCGTCATTATTCTGGCTTATCTTGGTTTTACTCTTGATATTTCAGATGTCGATGCCTCTCCAAACGTACATTGGATTCGCTGATGGTGCTTTTCGTAGTACATGGAATATCTCTTCCGCAGCTTGGGTTATCTATTCGCCCTCTGACGAGTTAGTTTCTATGCATGGGGTGAGCCTCGGTCAAACAACAAACAACATTGCAGAATACAGTGCAGTGATTGAGTTATTGTCTGAATCTATTTCATTTGGGATTCGACGTTTTATTGTGAGGTTAGATTCATAACTCGTTGTATTACAGCTTTATAGATTTTATGCCATTAGAAATCCTGTGTTATTAAGGTTGTTTTTGAGAGTGCGTCTCTTGGAACGTGAGTTTGATTACATTGAATATCAGCATATTCCAAGGTCTCTAAATACATTAGCAGATGCAATTGCTTCTCGAGTATTAGACACACATTTGAGATAATTGTAAATTTAAAAAACATTTCATCACACATGTTTAACAAGATAAGCCGGTAAAATGATATATATATATAGATAGAGTGTGTCAAAAAATATACATCGTCCTCGATCATAGGTTGAAAAACACCTTATGATCAGCAAAAATGATAAGTACAAAAAACCAAAATGTTACATGTGTCTACAAAGCGACCATCCAATCACTGGTGGTGCTCCCTATACAACACCACTGCACGGGCTACCCTACATAAGAACCTCCTAAAAGGTCCTGGGACCGCAACGACATAGCGCTGAAACCTGATAGGAATGTCATCTATGGTCGTCTCTGGTATGTCTGTCATCAGACGCTCTAGATCCTGTTCTAACTCAGCTAGCGTCTCTGCAGCCACATCCTCTGGGGCCGGTAGCAGTGCAACTAGATGTATCCTCTCAAAAGGTCAGAGATCGGCTGGATGCCGTGGGCCTACATCTGCATTTTGAAAATTTTACTGTCAGTTTTGAAATGATGTTTAAAAACAAAAAATATAGATAAATTAAAACAATTGTGAAAAGTGAATATACCTCTTTCATCCCATTGTTCTCCCTGTGGAAGAACCATGTCCGGATCACCACGATAATCCATTCCGGCATAGGAAAAATCCTGAATAGCGAAGACCTAGTTCTCTAACTAGTGAACGTAACCTGCTGGAAATCGGATGACTTCCGCTCCCTCATTAGGATGTCGGGCCATAACCGCAACCCATCGCATCAACTTCGGCTCCCGAGGTGGCCCAACCCCAACTGTGAGCTGCTGTGGGATCAACATAGGAACTCTCTCTAAGGAAAAGCTAAAAACCAAAGACCCATACCCAAAAGTCTTTGACTGTCTGTTCTTTGCCCTAGTCAACTGGACCTTCATGTTGGCCAGTACAGCATCGCACCAGTTGAAAATGGTGCCTCGGTAGCAATCTACCGCCATCCGCATCTGGGACCCGGTGGCAAGGTGTAAAGTGGTTGCGCCGCAGAGTCTGGTAATTGTGAAAGCTATCACCATAAGTTCAGGCCGGGATATGAACTTGATTTCTATCCCCTTCTCCTGGTTCTGATTGTTACACCACTCTAGCCGGAGGCTAGCAAGGGATTGGCCACCCGGCCTAGTCCCGAATAGAGAAAGGTGTTCGCCCCTGTTGGGCAAACCAGTGAGAAAATATATGTCGGAGGCCTCTATCTCGAGCTGGTGGCCTCCAATGTAAAAACATTGATCCTGGACATTCCATCTCTCGACCAGCCACTCTAAAAATGACACCTGGGCCCTCATGCCAGGTATGACCCAGTATTTGAAAAGACCGCATGCTCTTAACGCATCAATGGTAGGTTGGTGATTTAGCGCGGCCAAATCAACGTCTTCGTGCTCTCTTTCACACCAATCAAGCATGGTGGGAAATCTACACACCAAGAAAAAAGCTTTAGAAACCATGAAATGAAAAATTTGTGGTTGAATTTGAAGATTGGGGTTTGAAGATGTGCTTTACGCGGGGTACGCACCCCGCCTTCAGAAACAGAGCGTGGGTACGCACCTGATCTGAAGGTAGGTTGCGTACCCCGACCTTTTTCCCTTTAAGGAAAAAGTCGGGGTACGCAGGTTACCCATGGGACACCTGCGTACCCCGAGGAGCGCATCCAAAACCCCAAAGCCCCCAAAAAATCAAGTAAGGGCTTAAATTAAAATTCTAAACGGATGAAATTAAAGAGGAGGATGTTGTGGAATACCTGAAAGAGACGGCGCTCGATTCCGACGGTCTGATTCTCCGCAAAGTCCACGGGAAGTTTCTTGCAAAAAACCCTTTTTCTACCTCAACAGTAAAATGGTAAAAATGACATGGTAAAAAGTCTTTTTATAGGTTTTTTGGATAAATAAATACTAAATTTGTTTATTTTTCACCATGAAGGACATTTTTCAATGTATTTTTGCCTATCTTAAACAGGTATGAGTAATGTGTCGTTTTTGTGCAGGACAAAGGGATTTACAGGGAAACTTGTCATTTTTCACGAACCAAACATCAGAGTCATCTTTTAAGCCCTTTTCTGACTCCTAAAAAATGAAAAGATTGCCGAGCGTTTCTTTTACACTCATTAAAACGGAATTAAAAGACAGTCCCCTTACAGCCCTTTTCTGACCGAAAAAACAAGAAAAGATTGCCGGGTTTTTGTCGTTTCAAATTCGATACTGGAAATAAAACGACGTGTCCTTGATCGCTTTTTACTTTTCAGGTCAAAGACACTAATCATGAAATACTCCTTGGTCGCAAGATCAAGCGGTTCTCCTAGGTATTATTTTATACTTTTTCGGGCTTAGGAGACACAAATTTACGAAAAAGTCCAATTTGGAGTCTCCTTAAGTTTTACAGACTCTCTAAAAATGAAAAACGCCGAGTTTCTCCTATACTCGACTCATTAAAATTTCACAGTAAAGGACCTGTTCTATTACAAACAGGAACGGACCACTCCTTCTTACGGTTCGAATAAAAACTAAGTTGGACTCATCCGAAGGATGAGCTTATAATCAAGAATATGTTATCCTCCTCAAGCTTGTAAAAAATAAAGAGGTACTTGCTAGAAATGGTGGGGGAAAAGAGAGAAGAATGAACCTATTTGATATCCTTTTGTCTCAGAAAAACCTTGCTACCAATCTTGAAAATGACACTTATTATTCACCTTGGTTGGGAAATCCTTTGTCTCACAGTTGATCAAACCACATTGAAATTCTTCAGCCGGGTTGAGGGTATTAACTTTGATTCATTCGTCACCAAGCCATCTGTTGTGTCGTTATGTGTTCAAGAGGTCTGTAAATAAAACATTCAACTGCAAAATACCTATCATCCATTTTATCATCTTTGAGTCAGTCCTTACAGCGACATTTCTTCAACTTGAACTATGATTTCGTGTTGTGCGCTTGCCTGCAACGGGTCGCTTTCTATCGACATCAGCACATTATCTAGAGAGTTGACTTAGAAATCATCAGTGCCTTGAAGTCTGCATGCATCAATGGCATGTTTTCTCGCCTTCGACGTCAATTTTCATCATTGACTTGCGATCGAAGGATTACATGAAATGTTCGACCTCGACTCATTCATTCACATCTCATGGATTTTACTGGGTACTTTGAGAACCATTGACATCACTAGTGGTCTCTCTCACGCTTGTTAACAGTTTACATCATCGACTGGTAATCAAGTGGTTTCTACCATGTTCGACATCGACTCATTTATTCACATGGCTAGAATCGTACCAATTCGGGAAGTAGAGATGAAGACCCTGGATCTAGTTTCCACCATCCACGCTACGAGGAGTTTTGTATTCATTATATTGTAGACCAATTATAAACAGATGGCTGCGTCCATACTGTGGCTACACGAGTTTATGATTATGATGTATTATGAAATCATTCCTGTATCAGAGTAATAGTTAGTCTGTTAGTTAAAGTTTTTGATCTGAGTATGGGAATGCCTACCTCAACGATGATATAATCTTAGACATGTATTTTGTGTTGAAAATTGCAGGTTCTGACTCGGCTCTCCACGAGATAATCCTTGAAATGATAAAGTACTTCACCCTTCCTAGATGATATAAAACCCTTATCTATTACAGGCTTCGCACTTTAGGGGGCAATCTGTTACACTAAAATTTGTCACCATGACTATCTGTAGTTAGTATGGCTCCATCAACAATCATACTATCTGCCTTGGCAAGCCTTATACCTCTTCTCTCCATGTCAAACTTCAAGAAAGAGAGAAAGTCTTTAAAAATCATGTTTATCTCTGGGTACGCAGGTTCTCTCTACCTTACCTGCGTGTACGCACTCCAAGTTCATTATACCTGCGTACTTGTATGCTCTGTATGTCAAGGGTGGGGTGTGTACCCCTGTAAAGGTCAAAAGGCGCGAGTTTCATCTTAAAAAAGTTACTTGTGGTCATTTCTAGAGCATTCTAGAAAATTGTTTGACGTGTATTGAGCACCTCCAGATGGTTCATGCATCCCTATGAAAGAGGAACTTATCCCATCAAGAGAGGAGCTACCCCATCCAAAAGAGGGGAGTATCCCATTGATGTTGGACCTGATTAACTTCCTCTAGAACACTGCAAATACAGGCATTGGGCCAGAGGAGGGGAGGTTGAAAGTTGAAGATTCCAATGGGTAGATGCTGCTGGAGTTAGGACTTCCTTGTAGAAGCTTGTGAGGAGAGATTACCACCCTTTCTTGTTTCATTTGGAAGTGGGTGAGCTTATCAAAGTAAAGGAAAACTCTTGCTGGACCCTGGGAGGAACTTGCACAACACCAAGGCTCAGGTTGTAATGGTTTCTTTTGTTCCCTATTAATACAAATAAGTCCATTCTTCTCAACAATTTGTTATTAATGAGTTGTTTCATATACTCCTTGGTCTGTATGTTGAATATGTTTTATTTTATGAGATATTCAGGTGCTATTTAATCGTTTGATTGTTAGTGAATGCAGGTTTCGGAGAGAAGGAGGAGCTCATCCGGATCGACGAGGCTAGACTACTACAACAGTGTTGGACTATAGGTAGAATCTAAACACTTGATTTCTTATATGGTAAATGCATATTTAGATAAGGATTGTTCTTAATTGTCTTGTTTGTCACTAGAAAGCCTTAAGCTTCTAGGGAGGTTGGTTTTGTCCTCAAAATTGAATCTTTCCGCATGACACAACCACATTAGCTACCAAAGCTTTTGAGAACCATAAAATATTTAGCCACCAAGTGATTTAGGCACTGCAATATGATTCCATTTAACCCATGGAAGGACAAAATTTTCCTAAGATCCAACCAATAAAAATCTAAAGGAAATACTTCTAGCTCTTTTTAAAAATCCCTTAGGGATCCAATCCACTAACATTCAAAACACAATAATAAATTCCAGAACTGATTTGACCAGAAATAGTCTCACTACCCTTGACAACCACCTTAGGTTCCAACCTTTTAATCTTTCCTATATCTTTGTGACTAACCATCACCAATCTTCTTTCTTGTAGCAATTTAGTTTTAGGCAGAAACAAAAATATTTGAGGCCAGCATCCATTTCTAGAAAAAGAAATGGAAAAGTATTCCTGATATTTAACACTTCATGATTTGTCAAGCTTTGAGCTTTAATAGAGGATTTTTTTCATTAACTCATGCATATAGATTTTCCTTAGCCACATCACTACAAGCACCATTACAGAAAATTAGAATATCATAAATAAATAAAAAGAGTAATTGCTAGAGCATTAGCAATAACAAATCCCTAAAATTCACCTATATGCTTAGCATCTTCCGCCAGATGATTGAGACCCTTTATTACCAATAAAAACAGTAAAGGAGACAAGAAGGATCCTTGTCTTAGCCCTCTCTAGGCATGGAAAAAAGGTGAGGCAAACTGGTTGACTAGAACATCAAAAGAGACTGATTGAATACAACCCATCACCCAATTCATAAAATCAATCCTGAAGCCAAGGTGAGTTAGTTTGATGTACATCAAACTTACATGATCAAAGGCCTTAGAAAGGTCAAGTTTCATGACAACTCCATTTAATCTGAGAGTTTTTATGCTATGGAGTCCCTCTTGAGCCACCCTAATGGCTTCATGGATCTTTCTCCCATCATAGAAGCCAACTTGTTCTTTTAAATAGAGTTTGACAAAATAGGCTTTAATATTTTGGCCATAACTTTGGGGATAACCTTATAGATAAAATTACAAAGTGAAATGTGAAGAAATTCCTCAAATGAAGAGGTTTATCCACTTTGGGGATGAGGGCAATGAAAGTTGTGTTAAAGGTCACCAATACCCTACCTTAACTTTAGATTCATTAACAACAACAAAAGTTGAGCCAATAATCTCATAAAACCCCTCAAAGAACTCAATACCCCACCCATTGAGTCCAGGACTTTTGTCTTTTTTAAAGCTAGCAAGAACAACCTTTAATTCCTATTCTAAGACCTCCTCCACCAATTCCCTATTGTCTTCATCCTCCATAAATCTTGGAAATACATGGAAACCCTAATTACTTCGGCAATACTAGCCCTTTCAAGTTCTTTGAATTGATTATGAAAATGTGCTCGTCCAAGAGAAGCAAGGCCCTCGAAATTTGAGAACTCTCTACCCTCCTCATCCTAAAGATTCCATATTGTATTACACATATTACTTCCCTTATCATATTCTTGGAAAAATTATTTGTTCTCATCCCCTCCTTCGAGCCATATGGCTCTGCTTTCAAACCTCCACATAACTTCTTGAGCCATTAGGGTGGCCTTCCTATGGGACTCCAATCAGACGAATGTATCTCTAGATTCAACATTTAGAAAACCCCCATCCCTAAAATTAGAAACATTAAGAATCTCCCTCTCGATATTAGTAAGCCCTTGATCCTCTCTTCTTCATTTCTTCTTGTCCCAATCCACAACCAAACTCTTGACTTATTTGATGTTTTCATCAAAATGTTGGCCAATCGAAATTCCATTGTTTCGAAGATAAGAGGATCACCCCTCCCTAAACTGGCTTACAAACTCTTCATCTTTAATCCAAGAGGAATTTAGTTTAAACATACTTTCAAGCTTGTTACCATGATTTTCAATCTCCAACAATATGGGCTAGTGGTGAGACTCGCCCCCAAACCCAATCCATTGATGGATATTATTAAATCGCTCCACCATCGCTTCCACCAATAAAAATATATCAAACCTTTTAGAAATTTCATCCTCCCCAACATGGTGGTTTCTCCAAGAAGGTTTTGGCTTTGCATGCTCAATATCTAACAATATTTTACCCATAATATTGCTAGCAAAGAAATCAAATAGGTTATCCACTTTGGCTCTTAGCCCCCATGACTCAAAAGCACCCATGGAAAATTTTAAATCCCCTCCAATGATCAAATTTTCAGCTTCCAACACCTTCGTATCAAAAAATTGATTCCAGAAATCCACTCAGACTTCTCAAGGCCCGTAGAGATTAATACATATGAGAGATTCCCCCAACTCCAAAGAGAAAAATTCAAGCCTCGACCCATAATTAATACTCCAAAATTTTAGAACATAAACATTGTGGGTATCCCAACCAACACTGAGGCCCCTAGAACAATCATGGAAATCCAAAGAAATACAACACCACCCTTCCAACATCGATTCCAAAGACATAGAGATCATCTCCCCATCCCCTAGTGTTCCCTAGAGGAAAATGACATTCGAACCCTCAACCTTAACCAACCTCTTCAACGCAATTTTTTTAGAGGAACTTGTCAAACCTTTGCAGTTGAACAATATGAATTTCATTAGGACACCATGCCTGAGGTAGTCAATTCTCTAAGTTCCCTAACGATGGTTAATTGCCTACCAGCAACCATCTCTTCTCTGGCTTTCCCTTTGGCCTTTGAAAATGTTGATTTTTGCCCACGATATTTTTAAGAGGAGAGCACTAATTAGCCTAAGCCACCGGGTAGAGCTTCAGAAGAAGGGAATTTTTTTTTTAGAATGAAGGTTATAGAGAATCCATCCAACATGAAGTTCCATAAAGGAGTGAGAAACACTAAAGGAAATGGAGGCTCTCAAGGAGGACAACACCATTGGTGGAGAGGGAATAGGACAAACGACCTGAGCAGAGGAAACCATAGAAAAAAAATTGTGATACTGCAGGCCCAAGACCACAGATAGAAGATCCCAATCATACCCCAGACTTGGTACAAAAATAGAAATGGAATAAACAATAGGAAAAGGAGAGAGAGGACCTAGAGGATGTGTGTCTACAGAAGATATCCCATCATGAGCCTGAGGAGAAAACCCATCACAATCGGACCAATTATGTGCCAGTAACCTAAAGCCCAACATATTAGAGGAAGGCAAGATCTCCATATTTATATTCTCCACCCCAATTTCCACCACCCCACCCCGCTAAGAGAGAAAACAAATGGGGTCCAAACCTTGGTGTTTGATATCCATCAAACAATGATCCCAAAGTAGATAAATTTGAATCCCCAAAAAGAGGGGAAACCAATAAGTTAAATTGACTTGACCCTGCTTGTTCTAAAACACAAAAATTAACCTAGGGAAGGGGTAAAAATTGTGAACCCATAGGTAAACTAGAAGAAAAATGCCTAATACTACCAAAATCCATACTAGAAACTGCAACTCCCTCAGGGTAATTCCACCAAAATTTACCATGCCCTTGACCAAAAACCCAGATAATTATCCTGTGACCACTCAAGATTGTTTGAACTCTGCATTAGAGAGGAATATGCCCATGTGAACTGGGCTTTCAGAAAATTTAGTAGGCTCTAACTCCATCATTCTGTTGATAAACCCTTGATTCCCTAGATAACTCGCATATCACCAGAACCTCGTTAACCCTCAACATATGTTACCAGTCTTTCAATGGAGGTCTCCATTTCAAATCCTACTAAAACCCTCATTCACCCGCACCATACTTCTCACTTTCCCCATAATATTATCATAATGTTTGCATCCTACTTATTCTTTTATACACTTAAAGTGGGTATGGTGTAATAAATCCCTAGGTTGCCTTACAAATTCACAAGAAAAGTTGTTTAATTTAGGTGACTTGTCATCAACCATATTTGATAAGGTAGCTGTTAACACATAGAAGACTTTATATGGACTTTAAAGAAATTATGAGGGACCATGCCCATACAAGTTTACATGCTTACTGTAAGTTCTCTAGCAATGCCACATAGTTGAAAAGCTATTTGTAGGATATGAATTCCTTATTATTTTTATATTTGGTTAACCATTATTTTTGGTTTTGATTGTTTGGGTATTCTCCATAGAATTTAATAATAGGATAATTATTTAAATGATACTTTTGTTAGTTGGTCACTAATTTGAGCTAATAAAGCCTTTCTTGCAATTGAGATCCCTATGTTCTTCAAATTCCATCAACTTTCAAAGTCATGGGGACTTAACAATGTCAAATATTGACTCATTAAATAGGTCGCAATGGAGCCACCCATTGAATTATTCAAGCCCCCCATGAAATTTTATGTTGTTTGTGTGAAACTAAGATCATCTACACTAAAAGTGTTAGACCAAATATCACATTGAGAGGAGGTGTGAATCAATGTAGTGGAAAACTTACCATTTCAAATTTTTTTATCAATAAGTAATATGTAGCAGAGTACCATAACAATTTGCAACATAATAGTAATGAAACCATGCATCAGAAACCCATCATCACATCAACACAAGAGGATACAAGCTTTTATGTGGAAACCCTAACGAGAGAAAACCACAAAGTATTTTATTCTTCTTCAATTTATTTACATAGGTTTGCAGGCACCAACCTATTAGAGGCACCCGCCCCTAAAATGTGCAAGAAACAACTTGAAATATGCTACAACCTGATTGAGGCAACAACCTCAGAGATGAGAAAACTTTGACATGTTGTAGGCTTCAACCTGATTAAGGCGCTAACCTCCTTCCTCAACTTCATGTGGACCATTTTTCATAATATTCCAAACTAGATCCAAATGCTCTTCAATACAAGTCTCCAAAATTGATCATGTTTCTATTTTCATAGTTCTATCATCAACTTGTCATATCATGTCCATTCCATGTTACAACCTATTCCTTAATCTGGTCACATAAAACTTTTCCCATAACCTATTCTAGCCATCTACACAACACTCACTATAACTTGCTCATAAGCCCCCAAAACGTATAACATTTCTTATGAACATAAAAAATAAACCATTAAGGATTTTAATGCCTTTAGAAATGTTCACAATTGAATCCTGATCATCATGCTTCTTCTGGAATTCAATTTGGCTTTGAAATGAGTCCAAAAACCTCTTCAATCCATATAAAACTATATAAAAGATTAATCATTCAATAGAATGGCACAATCCAAGCACATTATACAAAATTACATTTTACGAAATCTATAAAATGTTTAATTTTTCTACAAATTGGTCAATATTGGTTTTCCAATAACCCATATATATAAAATTGACCGAGTCTTCTTCATGAAGAAAACCAATCCATATGACCAACTGACCTAATTGGCAAGTTGTTACTTGTTAAGAAAAAACATATATATATAATGCCACCATAAAGATTAACCTCGTACTAGTGATTAAAGATGTATATGCATTGATCGAATGTATGTTTCAATGGGATCATGGTCATATGTATATATACATGGTTATGTGGTCCTGAGGCTCATGAGGGGCGACCTTAGGGCCCTTGTTTAAGTCGACAATCCTAAAATGCAATGTGATAGTTCTTTAGTCGATCATATGACCAATGGCATGATAAAATGACACTAGGGCTTATCCTTCTTACCACATGACCATGCCATGTGACACGGTCCCTATGGGTCCATGGTCATCGACATGCTCACGTTAGTATGATATCATCATGTCATGTGGCAGCTTGTGAGAGGTGTGATGTGTCACCCACTTTTGGCCTTTTCACCAATCAAAATTCGCCAATTGTGCTTGCCACATGGAAGTTCCTGTTGGGGCCACGTCATCTTGGTGATGTCATCATGTTGACCTATCAAGCCCTATCAATGCCACATCATCTCTGCTTACATATCATCTCCTCTTACTAACTGAACTTCACCACATAATCTTTGCTACCACATCATCTCCTCTGACCAACCAAGATTCGCCACATATTAGGAGTGCCATGTCACTATTTACTATGTAGGAGAGTTCACATGTCATCCAATCCATGTATCACTACGAGACTGGGCCATCACAAAGGGTCGACCTTCATTAAAGCTCGAACAAGTTGATATGTCATCTGCCATTCAATTCTTCATCCAATCATTGGATCCATCAAATCTAAGCAAAGATGCTCAACCTATAACTGTGTTAAATCTTGTGCAAGTTCATGTGATTTCCATCGTAGATTTGACCACAATATTGTAGATCCACCTATAAGATGCATGCTATTTAAAATTTTTGGTGTTTGTTGATTTTGCCCTATAGTTTAGGTCCTTTACTAATGTTGATCTTCAAATGGCCATAACTTCTCATCATGTAAGAGTTTTTTAGAGTGTGATATACAATTGGAAAGGTCTTGGAGAGGACTATCTAACCATACCACCGTTAGATTCATTTGGACATCATAATTCGACAAAAACTCAAGAAAATCCATTCTTCTTTGATTTCACTTGGTGAGGGCATGTAAGAAATCAGGTTGTCATACACTTCCTTTGATTCATATATGGCATTGGTGCTTCCTTAGGCATCCCATTTGATGTCAATGACACCAGTTGTCATCAAGGACAACATTATGAGCAACAAAAAGGAACATAAAAAGAGGCAGTGTCAGCAATGCCATCTTCCCTCAATGTAATCCAATTATCCTCCCATATAGATTTTAGAATAAGGTTCAAGCAATATTCGATTCTTCATATGTGAAACATTCAAATATAATGAGCTTTAGACATAAGTATTGTAGTCACACCTTGGGAGATGGAAATTGGAAAATTAAAGAGGGTGATGCTCAAATAGCAAGCCTCCCCCCCAATCTTTAACATGTAGTACTTCTCCACTAAAAAATATTGCATTTTGTTCAAATAACATGGGTGTGGAAAGCCTTTGATGGATTCTTTTGATTCCCTTATGAATTTTGGTATAGATAAACCATATATGATATTACTCCATGCTTATAAATTATTTGGGGTTGTCAATGAGGATTTAATTAGTTGGTAAAATATAGGTGTTTCATACTCTCTACCAAGACTTCAAATCCACTAGAGACACATTTCACCCCTCATGGGCTATCCCATGCCTGCACATGGGCCATTATATATATGCACAAGTGATCGATGAGTTCGGTAGAATAAATACCCCCCACCTGCAACTTCTTGGTTGAATGGATCATTCAAGTATATAGTAAGTTGATTGTGTTCCATCATTTGTCTCTTCGAATAGGAAAGACTATGGTTGCAACAAAATGATATTTAAGAAGCATATTGTAAAATTCACATATTATTGAGGTCATACAACCCTAAAATGGCTTTAAGGGAATGTCATGGTATTTTCTCAACATGGAGGACTCTAACTACAAGCTTGCTTTTTTATATCCACAAATGCATCCACCATGTTGAAATCTCCACAAGCACGGCAATGTGCTTTGGGGAATTGATCAGATGTCATTTTACATGAATGAGCTCTCTCTTCCACACACACACACACATATATTAGCTAAGAAGATCCTACAACTCTCCAAAGTCAACACAATGCATACTAACCTTTAGGTGTGACCAGTTCGCCATTTTGTAACAGTAACAACACTTTAAGGAGACATAATGGCTAAAGCTTTACCCCTACCATCTTCATTATTAGAGGCATAGAAAACCATATTTTTCTATATGAAGTTCATATAAGTTTTCAAAAGAAAACTGAAAAAATTCACTTCATACAAATTTAAAATCAAAATATTTTAAAAGAAATCCTAAAGTGATGCGACAAAACCTTTTTACAAGGACCTGTGACTCTCTTGATATGACGTTCATTGAGTAATGGTATTGATGGAGTCTATATTTCCTAAAAAAATGTCATCACACAATAAAGTTAAAATGTTGAAAGCATTCCATTTTCCTGGGGCTTTAACGACATATACAAAATAATTGTGTGGGGTGTAGATTTTAAGTTTTCTTTAGGTGTCCTAAGATTCTTCAAAGTTCTCAAGATAGGATGTGGAGTATGTCTTCTTGCTTCCACATCAAGGGTTAGTGTTTTGTGGTGGTTGCATCATCTTCTTCAAAATAATTAAGGCCCTAGACTTGTTGGTAGTTAACACAATAAAAGTCATCAACTTGTCAACTTGAGATTCTATAGTTATAGTAGGGTCAATGGGCCATTATTTCTTGCAAACCACTTGATCAATACTTCATATTAGTTATTGACCTAAGTAGACATTTGAGCTTGAGGCACATGAGGTGTCTAGTTCACTAAAGGTTATGGTGGGTTAGGCTTAGACATCGAAAAACAATCATGAAATTTATAGTATATGTTTTAACATGTAGAGAAAGTATTAGATATCTTAAGTTACAACACAAATTGTTTGAACATCCTATACCTTTCCCAAATGAAGACAAATCCTTTCAAACCTTTGGATATATCAACTTCAAGGCTAGCCCTCCTTCAGGGGCGGGTGTTGAAATACCTTTCATATGGGGCAACTAAAATAATTACCTAATGGCTTCAACACATGATTAAGGAATGACCAAACTTGCATGAGAAGGTTAGATTCACCCCTACTATCTTCATGAGTAGAGGCAAAGACAAATAAATTTGGCCATATGTAGTTCATAGCACGTTTTAGAAGAAAACTAGAAATATTTTCATGTCGCAAATTAAAAATCTCAATATTTTGAAAGAAATCCTAAACTTATGGGGCATAACCTTTTTACAAGGACCTGTGACTCTCTTGACATCCTATGATATGACCTTCATTAAGTAATGGTACCTATGGAGTCTATATTCCCTAAAACAATATCATCACACAATAAATTTAAAATGTTGAAAGCTTTCCATTTTCATGGGGCTTTACGACATTTACAAAATAATTGTGCAATGTGTAGATTTTAGGTTTACTTTGGGTATCCTCATATTCCCAAACTTCTCAAGAGAGGATGTCGAGTATTCCTTCATGCTCCCACATATGGGGGTAGTGTTTTGCGGTGGTTGCATCATCTTCTTCAAAATAATCGAGGCCCTAGACTTGTTGGTAGTTAACATAACAAAGGTTATCAGCTTGTCGTCTTGAGATTTTGTGGTTATAATAAGGTCAATGGACCAAGAGTTCTTGCAAACCACTTGACCCATCCTTCATCTTAGTTTTAACATAAGTAGACATTTGACCTTGAGGCACATGAAGTGTCTAGTTCATTAGAGGTCAGGGTGGGTTAGGATTAGACATCAACAAACAATCATGAAATTTATAGTATGGGTTTTAGCATGCAAGGAAAGAATTAAATATCCTAAGTTACAACACAAATTGTTTGAACATACTATACCTCACCCAAATGAGGACAAATCCTTTCAAACCTTTGGATATATCAACTTTGAGGTTAGCCCATTTTTTTGCGTGAGTGTTAAAATACCTTTCAGAGAGGGCATCTAGAAAAACTACCTAATGGCTTTAACACATGATCGAGCAATGATCAAAATTGCATGGGAAGGATGGGGATTTGTACCTAAACAAGATAGTACATGGAGCATTTTACTCCATTGAAAAATTCCTTGCATTAGGAGGGCAAATTGACAACAATATTTTGGTAGACACATGGACAATGAGAACCAATGGTCTTACATGCACACTCTTTAAGAAAAGAAAATGAAAAATTCCTTGGTAAGGATTAAAGTATTTTGGTAATTCAATGATGTGGGGCTATTAACGCTCTTCCATCCATGGTGAAATCATGGTTTTCAAAGGCATGATACTATCTAAAAACCCTAATAATAGGTTTTATTTATATTTATCACAAATTACTTCATTGTATCTCAGGTAGCTCGAAGGGTTTAATGATAACCTCCCCATCGAGGTTTAAATTTCATTGTGACATGATGCTCCATTGGGAGCTACCTTTGTATTTATTATCTTGACTATGCTGACCCTTCCTTGATTCTTGCAAATAACAAAAGAGTAATAAAATTAAACTTTCAAGAAAAAACTTCAAGATCTCTTTGGTGGAACCATTATTTACTTCATTATGACTAACTAAATAGACACAAATTATCAAATTATAGTTTGGATGAAATGATCCATGCTAGGGTCTTAACTAAGCTATAAAGAGCTCACCAAGGCATTGTGGTGGGAAGTAGTCAATAAAGGCCAACTTCTTAGAAAAGATGAGAAGTGATTTTATCAAAGACAATAACATTTTGAAAACACGTGCACCTCAAGCTAAAGCTCAAACCCTAGCTCCTATTGTAAGCAACTTCTATTTGGAATTTCATATTCACAAAATTCCCAAAAAAATCAATTAAACTACAATAAGATTAGTAATACTTAAATATAATTATTTCTCACATTTAAGTAACCATAAAATTCTATAATTCTTTAGAATACTTTTTCAAAATTTGAATATCCATAAAATCTTGAAAATAACTTTTACATTTTTTTACTCTTATAATTAACGCATTAAAATCTTCCAAACATTTATACTAATTTTACTTTATTTTATTTTAAAATCATTTTAATTAATATTTCAATTCAATTTTGATTTGGAAATTACCTTTTTTAATATTTCAAATCATACTATTACCGCTTCACAATCTCATATTAATATTACCAATTATTAGTCCATGCCTCACCAAGGACTATAGCACTCACCTCATGGTCAAAGTTCATTGACTTTTAATTATTTTGCCAAGTTTTTGCAACTTTAACCAAAGTTTTTGGGAAAATGTTGAATATTCCTATTTTTGCATAAACTCAAAAATAATTTTATAATTTATGGAAATCTTATTTCTAATTTTCCATTGGTTGAGTGAGCCTTGATGTGACATAATTCCCCTAGTGGAGGGAATTTTATTTTCGGTATTTGTCAATGCGTGACAAATAATTTTAAAAATTAAAAAAGGCTAATTTTGTGAGTCGTCATTCCTTCATTCATTGCTTTGACACTAACATTGTATGCTTGATACTGCTACTGCTTTGCCAATGATGCCAAAACTGACCAAGTCCCTTACATAGGTGGGGGAGGGTGCGGCTAAACAAATCTCAAGAATTGTGCAGAGTGTGGATGTGTAGAGGAAAAAATGAGGGGGCGATAGCACCCCCCCCCCGTTCATTGTGTTGGGCACAGTAAGGGGGGTGCAACCCCTCTGTCAGGGGGTTTCAGGGGGGCAGTAACCCCCCTATACGAGGTCTGGGCAGTGCCCCAAGAAATTATTTTTGGACCCTATATTAGGTGGGCATACCTACCAATGGTTTTGGGCATGATGGTTTTTTGCCCATGGTATTTTGTAGATTCGGTCAAGGGAACTATGGTTATGTTCTAATCTAGGGTTAATAGATTTGGGTTTATGAATGATTTGGCATGTATATATATGTATTGTAACATTGAAAGGAACATAATGAAAAATCAATCTGGTAGTCCCAGTTTTGGGATCCAGGCAAAAATCTATATGTATTTGTTTTATATTCTCCTCATTGTTTATTTTCTATTTTTAGAATTTGTCTACAGGTAATTTCTGTACAGAGTTAAAACCTACTCAGAAGAAGAAGAAGAAGCTTTCTTCCTTTTCACTCTGCATTATAATTATTCACTACATCTAGTGATTGAGTTATGTAATCAAGGCAACTCTTACTATATGGTTATTGTAGGTTTATTTCAATATTTTCTCATCTGTCATTGCCTCGTTAAAGTCAAGGTCGGGTTGCATTACAACGAGCTTGTTTTAGAAAATTTTCATCTTATTTCAAAGCCCTAGAATTCCTATAATTCGTCGGATCTCTACATAGAAATAAAACTCTGCAAAGCACCCTATTCTTGTTCCTGCTTCTGCACCAGTTCAGATGGAAATTGTAAGTCCCGATCTTTTCAAAGAAGGGTTGGATTCTCTGTTTTATTCTTATTGTGAACTGACATTTGGTTTTTATGCAAAAAGTTGTGATGTCATTATACTTTTGTTGCGATAAATTCAAGAAGGCCGCCTTGCACTCTGTTACTAAAATTGATGGTAAGAACCCATGCGGGTCATGCTTTTGTTCATTGAAAAAAGATTTAATTTACTTTTTCACCAGATGTTCTTGAATGTTTTGGTGATTGCAGGAATCAATCGTTGTCGAATATTTAATTTAATTTTCCTGTGGATGTTCTTGAATGTTTGAGTGATTGCAGAAATTAGTGCCAACAATCACATTGGAACACACAAGAACAAGTAACTTTCAGAACTGCTCTTCAATTCATTCATAGGGAAAGCTACAACTTGTTGTTACAATTTCTATGGCTAAACCAGCAGGAAGCTACAACTCCCTGATTTGTCAGCTACAACTAAATGGAGCTACGATCCCATTTATTCCCCAGCACCCACTAGAAGTAGCACAACCCTTGATCAACAAGCTGCAACTTTCTTTGATACACACTCTTCCATATTTCATCCATTTTGACACTAGGATCAATGACTGCGTTCTCTACTTTCAAAAACAAGTGAATCCCTCAAACACCAACGCCTTCAACAATCTCTGGTCACTGAGAAACAAACACCTTCAACAATTTTTTATTGTTGTAAACACCATATCAACACCTTGTTGCACCAAAAGCTCTGTCTCAAAAGGCTTGTGTCAACTCTGCTTGATTAGGCATGCTTTTATAGATTATTCTTATTGCTAACTTTGGCTTTGTTTATTTTTTGAATTTGTGCATGAAGCCTTATATTTTTTTCATTTGTCGTGTTCATCTCAATCTTTTGGATTGTGTTTTATATTATGGGCTTAATCTCCAAGTCAAACTGACCTTTACTACCTTTTCTGCAACTTGCATTGAGTTTTTCTGCTTATTTTTGTATTTTGGCTTTTTACAGAATTTAGCAGTGTGCCTGCTATTTTTATCTGTTGTTCCATTTTGGCTTAACTGCCAAAAACTACAATCAAATTGGAACTTCCATCTTTCTTCCTTTGAGCTCCTTTCACTTGGCTCCCTTACTTGTTTTGGCTCCATAGAACTGATATCTACAACCATTGACTTAATGCTTTGGGCACTAAGCCCCTTTGATCCCTATGCAGGCCAATTTCCTTTGTTAATAAGTCGTATGTTGTTGGTCCCACTTCTACGTGAAGTGACTATGCCCAGCACTAAGGCCAGAGCTCCCAAGCTCTCGCCTTTTTTTTTAATTGCAAATCTTAACAAGTTATGGGATTTCGAGTTCCAAGTATGGCCCCACATTCTACTGTCATTGTGCCCTTAGTTGTGCTTCTACGTGAAACAACCAAGGGACAGGTCCAAATTCTTAGCGTGACACCTCCCAAGAGCCTCTGTGACTCTATTCTCTATGCCCTGGGTTCATTTCTACACGAAATGTCCCAAGGGTTGGGTCCAGGTGCTAAGCCCAAAGCTCCCAAACCCGACTCCTTTTATTATCCGCTGCACCCCTAGTCTCTGATGGTTGCACAAGACCCGATGCGGATGTGTAGCTTGTAGCACCTTCTATCTCAACACATTCTTGTGCACCTCCATGTTAATTGTTCTGTGCTCCATCCAACAGGATGAGCTTTCAATGGGGTTCGTTCAACACCCCTTTTATTGCTCGATGCTCTATCAACTTCCACCATATCCTAACACCCTGTAACTCGGTGCATTACTTTAAGCACTTTGATCATACCTTCGGAATGACATCGCACCTATCATGTGTCGAACTCTAAGTGGTGACATGTGTCACCCAAAAAAGGGTCACTTGGGTGCCCAAAAACTCTGAATCTTCCTGCCACGTGTCCATGCTAATTTCACCATTGATCACTCATGTGCTTCCACCTATCACTATCGAAGAAGAGAGAGAAAGGGTCCTAAAGGCCTTGTTTGCATTGAATTCCTTCGTTAAATAAAAAAACCGTCGGGTCTAACAAATCTTTCGTCAACTCCACTACTGTGCGGTTTGTGGTTTTGGATGGAGTGTTCTCGCGGTGGATCTTTGTCATTGATCTATGCGATTGACTATACGAGAAACCACTTCCCATGACCATTAAGACTTTTGTCCATGGTGTTGTTAGATAGCTTCCATGTCACCCCACGATTTCCTCCCGACGCTTAGTCTTGTGTGCCCTAAAAAAACTTCTAGGCTACCACTTTTGGGTGGGCTCCACCCGCTCAATGCATCCCAAAACTTTACATCTACGCCATATATGAATCCTTCGGGGTGCTCCTATAACAACTTTGGTTAAAAATTCATGTAAAAATATATAAGACCATGGTCATGGAACATGTATTCCAAGTTGAATGGTGGGAAAAACATCCTAGTGGATGTTCATTTCAGGTATTATGGCTAAGGAAATTGGCAAAGGCTTTGGAAAGGCATGAGGCATTTATTGACATTTTATTTATGAAAATAAAGGAAATTAGGAGAAAAGGAAGATGAAAAGTCACAGGTTGCATGTGAGGAGGAAATTGAAGTAAAATAATGGAAAATGAAGAAAATAGAGACCTCATTAATAAAAAGGCTTCTGAGGATCAATGAGTAAGCTGGTCAGTTTAGTTTTGGAGCTCTCCCATTATTCTCTCTCTCTCTATCACTTTTGGACACATAGTTTTCTTGGATCACTCTTGGAGTAGTGTGGCATACTTGGAGTTTTGGAGCAAGAAGGAAAAGGAAAAGTAGGAAAGTGCAAGAGGACATCAGGATCAACAACTATAACGGGTTTTGCATGCATGTACCGAGTTGCATGTATGTTTTCCTCACTAGTTTTTGCATGCATGGCATATGCATGTGGTTTATTAGTCATGATATGTCACTGGCATAGAGGATTGCGTGGATTGACAGTTGATTTGCCTAGCCTTGCCATTTCTTGGATAGCCATGGTGATTGTGGATTTATTTCCTTGTTTTGTTTTGGTTGGTTCTCATGTTTCCTTTAGCTTGGGTTGAGTTACTAGTTCCTGGAAGCCCTGGTTGGACAAACGCTTTGGAAGCCCTGTAATAACTTGGGTTGAGTTACTAGTCCTAGAAGCCTTGGTTGGACAAATGCTTTGAAAGCCCTAGGTGGGAGGAGTTACTGGCTCTAAAATCCGTGGTTGGACAAACGTTGTGGAAGCCCATAATAAGCTGTGGGTTGAGTTACTAGTCCTCGCGGCCTTAGATTGAACAAACTCTCTGGAGCCCTGGAAGGCTTGGGTAGAGACCAATTTGATGATGGTTTTGTGATGTCCAACCATGAGGTCGATTCATTGTTTGATGGGTTGAGGTGGATGGCCTCTGGAAGTGCTGGATGGTTTTGGATTGATTTGTTATATGAGATACCACATTCATGCTTGGAATATGGCATGGGGGTGAATGACTAAAGAGAGATTTGTCTCGGCCATTCTACGGTCGGGTGGAACGTGGTAGTCCCATATTGGGTTTGGATTTTGCATCATCAATATGAGGTTATTTCTCCTTGTATTTCTATGAGCACTATACTGTTTTATATGTGGATCATATGGTTGTGGTTTCCTTGGTATTTTTGTTGCTATTATGTTGGTTATGTATATGTTTTATGGTAGTAGCTATGTATGGCTCTCATCATGCTTCTACTTGTAAATGAATGAACGATGGATCTATGACCTAATTGATGAAACTACAACTAATGTGTTGAGGCATCAATACTTCTTAGCAATTCTCAGATGAGTATGAGACCCCTGTGCTTATATATGCTATTTACACATGTAGATTACATATTTTTGATATGTTTGATGAAATTCCTGTCATGGCTAGTAGGGGTCTAGTCAAGGGCTTATTCAAGTATTTGCAATTACATCATTGTTTCTGTGTTACTTTTATGTTCTGAAAGTTGCAATGAGTTCTGGGTAGTGATCTGTGCTCTAGGTCTGAAAAAATGGCTCAAATCCCGGGGACGCTGGCACAACACTGAGAAAAATAGTCACTGGAGGCTGGCATGCCCTGTCATGAGAGCATCTAGAGCCTCCTGGATGATGTCATGCCCATAACATGTGAGCGTCCAAAGGTTAAGAGGTCTAAAACCTCAGTGGGACATAGGGGTTGGTTACAAGAAGTGTTGGGATGGTTCTCAGGGGTCTTGTAGCTGATGTGAAAGGTCTGTATGATGTGTTTCTGTCAATTCCATTTCCTTAAGGTCACCTAGGAGGTTGAATCTAATCATAATAGCCTCTCGTCACATGTTCACGCCACTTGGTCGGTTACTTGGGTAGATGTGGGAGGAGGGTGTTATAGAGTGGTATTAGAGCATGGTTCACCCCTTAGACTGGATGGGTTGTGTGTTGGTGATGCATTCATGTTAGTTGCACATGTGTTCCTTATGCTTGTAGTCCATGTGCTTGTTGCATTTTCATGGTTTTGATCATGGTTGTAGTAATGTCGCCATGTGAAGGTTGATGGTGTTGTTGTGGGATGTGTCATCATGAGTGTATGGTTGTATATGCATTTGTTATGCATGTTAGTGAATATATGTTGTTATGCATTCATTGCCATGGTTATGGTTATGCACGTATGGTAGGTCATACATGCATTGTGGAGTCATTATATGCAATTAGGTGGTCATGATGATATCAGTATGTTATGATGCTAATGTACTGGCTGAGATAGGGCAGGAGATATAGACCATCAAAGTGAAGTTGTAGCATTGGACCTCGAGGCAAGAGCATGTCACCATACAAGTTTGTATGTTGGGCATGCAAGTATGTAGGCTAAGGATTGTTATATTCATTATGATTATTTGTATGCATTTCATTCTATTGATGTTATCGTTACATACATGATAGATGCTAGTTGATTAGTGTACTCATATGCACGTGTTGGATAGTCATGAATGATAGTAACCTATGGTTTTATGCATTGCTATTGTTGTTTTATGTTAGATAACTTGATGATTATGTTATATGTTGCAGATGAGTATGTTATAGGTTAACTTCTTGTTGTTATATGATAGTTAGCTTGATGATTAGGGTTATTACATTAAGATATTGATGTTATCTGTATCATACTAATTTGGATTGGTCTATGCAAATGGTTAGGGTTATGAAATTCAGGTATGAGTCGACTTATTTGTGACATCATGTTGTACTAATCTAGACTGACTGTGCAAATGTGATTATTATGTATGAATGATAATTGCTTATGAGTTTATGATGTGAACATGTTAGCTAGTGTCTATTATGGATATCATGACCTTGTTTATGTTTGAGTTGATAAGTTGTGAAGTTATATTATGTTAATCCAGATTGATGTGCATACAAGATAGCCTCCCTTGAGATATATTAAGGTATGAGTTGCTTATGTCGTCTACTTGGTGCTTGAATGTTTGATTATGTCATCTATATGGTGTCTATTATTTAGTCTAATTGATTTATCTAACATGGTATGTTTATAGTTTGTTTGAATGTTTGATTAATTGCATGATATGAGTAGGTGTCTATAAGATTACATCAAGAAATGATCTTGTTTTAAGATGATTGTACTAATACATATGTGTTGAGACAGCTGATATGTACTTGAGTGTAGTAGGCGATAGTTGTAGCATTATGTCTAATGACTATGAGTTGACTATGAATTATGACATGATTATTAGTGTTTGTAAAGGTTGATTTCAAATTGACATATATGATTGTCTTGATATTTGAAACATGTGGTTGACATATGTAAACAGTTGCAGGAAACATGTTTGGTATTAGTGTGACAAGGTAACAATTGATGTGTTTATATAGCTAACAGTTGGGTGATGTGACAGTACATAGTAAGCCTCGATTGCAACAAGGTAAAAAGGTAAAAGAAGGGAATTGGGCAATAATTTATTTGGCCATGTTTGGAAACCCTAATTCCAAACAAATGAGTGCTTTGCATACAAGCAGTCTTCTTAACCTTGATTTTGTGTGACATTATGCGGATATGTTCTATAGTTATGAACATGTATTTGACAGGTACATCAACTAGTTGCTAGTTATAGCTGGATCTGTCAAAGGATTGGAGTCCCTCGAGAGATGGCTTGGATGTGTTCAGTTGTACGAAACATGCTTTGCACAAAAAGGTAAGGTAACTCGTGTATTTTTATGTTTATTTATGCACTGGCAGTTATGTGTTTATGGTAGTATGATGTAGGGGATTGCATGCCAAGAGAGTGCCATGAAATTCTGAAGAAGGCTTAGGTTGAGCTTCCTCTTGGAAGCGTTGGGAACCACGGGGATTGAGTCATGGCATTTGATACTAGTCTTGTGATTTGTTGTGCTTGATTTTTGTTTTGTTTGCGTCTAGTGCATGATCATTCCACTTTGTTTATGGTGTCATATTGTTGTTGGTTTTCCTCTTGTTTGCTTCTCAGCCTTGCCTTTATTGTTTTGAGAGTGTAAGGAATGGGTGGGGGAAGGAGGAAGTTAATGGAGCTCTGGGAGAGCTGTGTGGTACTCAACAAGTAAGGTAAGACTTGGATGAAGCTCGATGCATGTATAAGGGTAGTTGAAGGAAAGAGTACGACAACCAATTGAACTGGTTGGGTCCATTGGTGTAAATGGGCGATGACAGGGCAGACATGAGGAAGGTAATCCAAAAAGGTAAGGTGAATGGATTTGAGGCGTCATATGCCTTGGCTATGTTGGGAATTGTTGTTCTTGATGTTGTGCATGTGATGCATGCTTAAAGGGAGTTCTCTTAACCTTAACCTTATGATATCTAGTAATTATGTTGTGACCATGATTATGTTGATGTTTATATGTGTATACATGTATGTATATATGCATGTCATGTCTGACAGGGTCATCATGGATCCTGATTATTAATGCTAATATTTATGTGTATATATATGTATGTATATATGTTGTTGTCTGACAGGGTCAATAGGAATCATTCTTTTGGAGGAATGATTGCTTACGTAGGTGAATGACATGAAGAGGTTCCTGGTTTATGAGGAATAAAGTGGAAGAGTAGTCATGAAAAATATATGAGGTCAGTATCATGTGGTTATGAGTCGATATTATGTGATTATATTATGTCTCTGTTATGGATAGGCTATACTGAGGTATACATCAGCGAAATGAAATTAGTGTGGTCTGTGACATGCTAGGGCAAGCATGGATAAGACACTAGAAGCAAGGTTGCTTGGTAGAGTCTCTGTGATTTTGGATGTGTGGTACTATTGTTGTGCATTGTTGTAAATGTTGCATATGTGATGTTGCATGCATTTGTATATATAGTGTGTGTACATGTTGTTTATGCAATGTTATGTACAGGGTGGTACAAATAGTGTTGTGCAAATGTTGCATATGTAGTGCTGGGTATAGATGATGCTATGTACATGTTATATATGTAGTGCTATGTACATATGGTGTTGTGTGCATGTTGTACATGTGGTGTTATGTACATATGGTGTTGTATGCATGATTGTAAAAGTAGTGTTGTGAGCATGTGGTGTCGTGTACATGTAGTGTTGTGTGCAGGTGGTGTTGTGTACATGTTGTGCATATGGTGTTGTGTACATGTCGTGCATGTGGTGTTGTGTACGTCTGGCATTGTGTACACATTGTACAGGTGGTACAATGTACATGTGGCATGGTGTACATGTTGTGCAGGTGGTGTCGTGTACATGTGATGTTGTGTACACGTTGTGCATGTGGTGTTGTGTATAGGTGGTATGTGTACATGGTGTACATGAGGTACTAGTGTATGTGCGGTATTGTGTGCATGTCGTACATGTTGTGTTGCGGGCATGCGGTACTATGTATGTTCATTGTGTAGTTGTGGCATAGTGACATGTGTATTCGTTGTGTTGTACTCTGTGTATGTATATGTATTGCATTGTACACTGGGTGCAGGGGTATGTGTCGTGATGTATATCTGGTGTAGGCATATGTAATGTGTTGTGTTGTACATTGCGTGTAGGTGTATGTGTGCTATGTCAGGTGTAGGTACATGTATTGTGTGGTGTCGCACGTAGTGTGTGGTTGTATGTGTTGAGATGTACATTATGTATGTGTACGTGATTGTAGAAAGGAAAAGGCATTGGGTGTTTGATGGGTGTGGCAACCGATTCGGTATGTGTACAAAAAAATAAAGGTAGAAGTAAGGATCGATGAAGGATAAGTATCAATATTTTATTTCAGTTTTATTATATGCGATGAATGATTATGGTCTATACTGAATACATGTGATCTATGATTTTGTTTTATGATGGTTACATGTGTTTTATAATTTTGATTTATGATGGTTGTGTTTTGAGCTAACCTAATGTACATGATGATTTGGTCAAAGATGCTAGTTTGACTTGTTGTCACAGGAAGCAAACAAGATTGCAAGTGTACCTTATTAACGAGCTACTAATGAGGTATGATTTGAAGTTATTTCAATTTATTCTGAATCTAATGGAAGTTATGTGCTTGGTACAGGAAAGCATTAAATGTTGGGTTGGGTGGTTGAAATTGACTATAAGAATTTGCAACAACAAAAGTAATTGGAAAATGCAGCAGTATGCTAGTAAAGTATTCAGGAGCAGGGCCATTGTGGGACAATAGTACCCAATAGTGTCCATTGATTTCCATGAGCATGCTATGACTGGTATGATGGTTTTAAGGCAAGGGTATGCCTTGGTTTTTGTACCTTCTAATTCGAGGAAGCCAAGGGATGGACTGCCTGAGATGGGGGTGCCAGCGGAACTTGGAAGGTGAGTGACTGCATGAAGGCGACTGGATTGCCCGATGGACTACGTAGCAGAGAAGGAAAGATCAGGAATAAATTTGTTTTGGTCATTGGCATTGCTAGATGGAATTAGATGCACATTAGGAGCGCACCCTGGAAAAATAAGTCGATAACTGTTACCTAAGAGGACAAGTGGCGTGGGATTGTAGTGTTAGACATTGGATGAAGTTTTGACTTTGATAGTGGATTTTGGAGTTCCTAGGAAGGAGGTGAATCCTAGTACTACCTTTGAGGGTGGAGGCGTGAGCCTGTGGATTCCTTGTTGATCGATACATGCATCGTATCCATTTAATTGCTAGTTGAGAAAATGGGTATATGTGTATATTATTGTAAATACTATATAGAGTTGGTTCTCCATAGACAATATGTTTATTTGCTCAGTGAAGCAAATGTGTATGTTTATATGTGGTTATTGTAACTATCGTAATGAGATATGTTATAAATCTCCAATAAATGGTATGTCTATCATGTTTTAGTAGATGGTCATTATAAATACTGCAATGAGCTATGTTATAAAGCTCCATGGGCAATATGTTTTGTTTTTAGCAGTCTTGTTGGTTATAGGTGTCATTGAACACCAAGGACAATATTCCCCCAAGGGGGAGGGTTCTGTAACAACCCTAGTTAAAAATTCATGTAAAAATATATAAGACCACGATCATGGGGCACATCTTCCAAGCTGAATGGTGGGAAAAACATCCTAGTGGGTGTTCATTTCGATTATTATGGCTAAGGAAATTGGCAAAGGCAATGGCAAAGTTTATGGAAAGGCATGAGGCATTTATTGGCATTTTATTTATGAAAATAAAGGAAATTACGAGAAAAGGAAGGTGAAAGGTCACAGGTTGCATGTGAGGAGGAAATTGAAGGAAAATAATGGAAAATGAAGGAAATAGAGGCCTCATAAATAAAAAGGGTTTTGAGGATCAATGGGTAAGCTTGGCTAGTTCAATTTTGGAGCTCTCCCATTATTCTCTCTCTCTCCCTCTCACTCTTTGACACTTAGATTTTTCATGGAGCACTCTTGGAGGAGTGTGGCATACTTGGAGTTTTGGAGCAAGAAGGAAAGGGAAAAGCTGGAAAGCATAAGAGGACATCGAGATCATAAACTACAATGGGTTTTTCTTGCAGGTACCAAGTTACATGTATGTTTTCCTCACTAGTTTTGGCATGCATGGCATATGCATATGGTTTATTGGTCATGATCTGTCACTGGAATGAGCATTGCTCAGATTGACAATGGATTTGCCTAGCCTTGACATTTCCTAGATAGCCATGGTGATTGTGGATTTATTTCCTTCTTTTGTTTCAATTGGTTCTCATGTTTCCTTTAGCTTAGGTTGAGTTACTAGTTCCTAGAAGCTTTGGTTGGACAAACACTCTGAAATCCCTACAACAACTTGGGTTGAGTTACTAATATTTGAAGCCTTGGTTGGAAAAACACTCTAGAAGCCCTATGCGGGAGAAGTTACTAGTCCTGGAAGCCCTAGTTGGACAAACACTCTAGAAGCCTGGAATAAGTTGTGGGTTGAGTTACTAGTCCTGGAAGCCTTGGTTGGAACAAACACTTTGGAGTCCTGGAAGTCTTGGGTAGAGACCAATTTGATGATGGTTTTGTGATGTCTGGCCGTGAGGTGGAACCATTGTTTGATGGGTTGAGGTGGATGGCCTCTGGAAGCCCTGGATGGTTTTGGATTGATGTGTTCTATGAGATCCAACATTCATGCTTGGAGTATGGCACAAGGGTGAATAGCTGAAGAGAGATTTGGCTCTACCATTCTACGGTCGAGTGTAATGTGGTAGTCTCGTTCCAGGTTTGGATTTTGCATCATCAATATGAGGTTATTTCTCCTTGTATTTCTATGAGCATTATATTGGTTTATATGTGGATCATATGGTTGTGGTTTCCTTGGTATTTTTGTTGCTATTATGTTGGTTATGTATATGTTTTATAACAATAGTTATGTATGGCTCTCATCATGTTTTTACTTGTAGATGAATGAACAATGTATCTATGACCTAATGGATGAAACTATAGCTAATGTGTTGAGGCATCAATGCTTCTTAGTGATCCTCAGATGAGTATGAGACCCCTATGCTTAGATCTGTTATTTACACTTGTACATTACATATTTGTACTATGTTTGACGAAATTCCTGTCATGGCTAGTAGGGGTCCCATCAAGGGCTTGTTCAAGTATTTGCAATTACATCATTGTTTCTGTGTTATTTTTATGTTCTGAAAGTTGCATTGAGTTCTAGGTAGTGACCTGTGCTATGGGCCTGAAAAAGTGGCTCAAATCCCAGGGGCGCTAGCACAACATTGAGAAAAATAGTCCCTGGACACTAGCATGCCTTGTCATGAGAGTGTCCACAGCCTCCCGGACATTGTTAGGCCCATAACATGGGAGCGTCCAAAGGTTAAGAGGTCTAAAACCTCAACGGGACCCATGGGTTAGTTACCAAAAGTGTTGGGATGGTTCTCAGGGGTCCTGTAGCTGATGTGGAAGGTCTTTATGATGTGTTTCTGTCGATTCCATTTCCTTAAGGTCACCTAGGAGGTTGAATCCAATCATAGTAGCCTCCCGTCACATGTTTACCCCAGTTGGCCAATTATTTGGCTAGATGTGGGAGGAGGGTGTTACAACTCCCACCAGGGTACCACATCTGAGATGGCGCCATCACGTTGCCAATTGCTACGAATGAAAACTCTTTCCACTGCTTGAATTCTCATTCAACACCCCAACTCTTGCAGACACATGTTGCTTCTCACCTCTGCAAAAAACAACTTCATCAAC
Source organism: Pinus taeda (assembly GCA_000404065.3). Classification (NCBI taxonomy): domain Eukaryota; kingdom Viridiplantae; phylum Streptophyta; class Pinopsida; order Pinales; family Pinaceae; genus Pinus; species Pinus taeda. The sequence continues at coordinate 71,286 of APFE031560206.1, read as the reverse complement.
TCTTAAAAAGTACTTTGCAATATCTTTATCATCATGTATCTCAATGATTCAAATTGGATCCTACAACTTTGGAATTTAGCTTTGTTTACCTTGTTGTCTCCTTCATAGTAGTTACTCATCTTGTCCCAGATTGCTTTGGCATATGTGTAGTCCATCACCTTGACAAGCTCTGATTCACATAGACCAGCAAGTAGGGCATTCATTGCTTTAGCATTACGTGTGAATTCCAACTTATGATCTTTTGTAACCACTGTTAGAGGTCTTTGATATGCTTCTTCCACAACATCCCACACATCGGCTCCAAGTGATTGAATGTAGGTCTTCATCCTCACTTTCCAAAACACATAGTTTGTTCCATTGAACATAGGTGCCCTATTGGTATGACCTCCTTCCTGGTTTGCCATGGTCCTTGATCTTTCTTCTAGTTGTTAAACTGTTCAGAAGTAACTTGGCTCTTATACCAATTGGTGGAAACCGGGACGATACTAGGGCGGGGGGGGTGAATCAGTATTGTAGAAATTTTACCAAATTAAAATGTATTTTACTTTATGTTCATCATTTAATACTTCAGTGATAAATTAAATAACCATAACATGTATTAATGCCAACAATCACAATGGAACACACAAGAACAAGTAACTTTCAGGATTTCTCTTCAAATCATTCATAGGGCAAGCTACAACTTGTTGTTACAATTTCTCTGGCTACAACTAGGAGGAAGCTATAATTCCTTGATTTATCAGCTACAACTGAATGGAGCTACGATGCCAACTATTCTCTGACACCCACTAGAAGGAGCACCCACCCCTGATTAGCAAGTTACAACTTGTTTTGACACTCATTGTTCCATCTTTCATCCATTTTCACACTAGGATCAATGATTGCCTTCTATTATTTCAAAAACAAGGAATCCCTCAAACAACAACACCTTCAGTAGTCTCTGATCACAGAGAAACAAACACCTTCAAGAATTTCTGATTGGTGTAAACACCATATCAACATCTTGTTGCACCAGAAGCTCTGTCTCAAAAATCTTGTGTCAGTTCCCCTTGATTAGGCATGCTTTTATATATTTTTATTTTTGCTAACTTTGGCTTTGTTTATTTTTTGAATTTGTGCATGAAGCCTTATTTGTTGCCTTTTCTACAACTTGAACTGAGTTTTTTCTGCTTATTTTTGTAGTATGCCTTTCACAAAATTTAGCAGTGCACCTGTTATTTTTATCTACAGTTCAATTTTGGCTTAATTGCCAAAAATTGTAGTGAAACTGGCAGTTCTTCCTTTATACCTTTAAGCTCCTTTCACTCAACTCCCTTACATGTTTTATCACCATAGAACTAGTCTTGCGACCATCGACTTAATGCTTTGGGTGCCAATTTCCTTTGTTAACAACTCTTATGTCGTTAGTCCCGCTTCTATGCTAAGCGACCACGTCCAATGCTAAGGCCAGAGCTCCCAAGCTCTCGATTTTTTTGTTAATTGCAATTCTTAACAATTAACGTGATTCTAGGTTCCAGTGATGGCCCCACATTATATTGCCATCGTGCCCTTGGTTGTGTTGCTACATGAAATAACTAAGGTATAGGTCCAGGTCACGTCCAGGCGCTTCGTCCGACACCTCCCAAGAGCCTCCACGAATCTATTCTTTATGCCCTGGGTTCATTTCTATGTAAAATGTCCCAAGGGTTAGGTCCAAGCGCTAAGCCTGAAGCTCCCAAACCTGACTCCTTTTATGATCCTTTGTGCCCTTGGTCTCTAATGGCTACATGAGACCTCATGCGAGCATGTACCCTGTAGCCCCTTCTATCCTGGCACATTCTCGTGCACCTCCATGTTAAGTTTTTTGGGCTTCATCCAGTGGGATGAGGTTTCAATGGGGTCTGCCCGACACCCTTTTTATTGGTCGATGTTTTTTCAATTGCCACCGTGTCCCAGTGCGTTGTAACCCGATGCATTATATTGTGCACCCTGATCATACTGTTAAGCTCATACCTCTAGGGTGATTTCACAATAACGTCACACCTACCATGTGTCAACCTTTTAGTGGTGACACGTGTAACCCAGAAAACGACCACTTGGGTGCCAAAAAACCCTGAATATGCTTGTCACATGTCCATGTTGACTTCATGACTGATCACTCATGTGTTGCCACCTGTCCCTATAGGCGAGGAGAGAGAAAGGGTCCTCAAGGCCTAGTTTTGCATTGAATTCCTTTGCTAAATAAAAAAAACACCAGGTTCAACAACTCTTACCTCAACTCACTCCTATGCGGTTTGTGGTTTTGAGTGGACTGTTCTTGGGTGGATCTTTGTCATTGATCTATGCGATTGACTATGCGGGAAACCAGTTCTCGTGACCACGAAGACTTCTATCTATGGTGCTGTGAGAGAGTTCCATGTAGCTTGACGCTTAGTCATGTGCACCCTAAACAAAATTTTGGGCTACCACTTTTGGGTGGGCTTCACCCACTCAATGCATCTTAGTGCTTCACATATCTGCCATATATGAATCCTCTAGGGTGCTCCCACCAAGGTACCATTGCTAGGATGGTGTGATCCCGTTGCCAATCACTATCAATGAAAATGCTTTCCACTATGAACGTGTCTGCCACGCCTGCCTGGAGTTTCGTATAGAGGTTCCACCAAATTTTCCACTACACTTTGGAAATGTGCCAAACTTGGCTACATGCTAAGGCTCCTCCGCACTCCTAACTTTGTCAAGTTGGAATTGGGGTCACCAACTTTGTCTGGTTCTATCTTTTGATCCATGAGGCCTTTTTAGGATTTCCATATATTGTTGGAAATATCTTTTAGAGCTCTATCCATTTGGGTAGCTTACACTTGCATCTTAGATGATCTAATGCTCCAAAATTGACTTTAAAGCCTCTGCACCATTTTGCTGCCATCATACTGCTTGAGGTATTTCTTTGACACCTGTGCCTCTTGCTACTAATTGTTGACATCAATGACAACATATTTCCAACACAAGACAAAGAACAAAAAAAAATTGATAATGAAGTTCTTCTAGTGTGGACTACTTCTCCGGGCCTTGCTTTAGTAGTGAGGAAGCCTCTTCATTCATCTCGACAAAAATCAAATGAGTACATGGAAAAAATACATTTTATATCTCCATATTTGGGAGTGGCCTAAAAATGGGTTGCTTGGATCAAAAAACAGGCTGCACCATTAGATTCATGGTGAAAAATCATGAAATTTGAGTATAAACTCGATCACTTTCTGTCACTGACAAATTTGAGCCTCTAGGGAATTTTTTAGATTTCTCGCAGATTCCCTGTGGAATATTCCAACAGAATATTCCCCCATGATGTGCACCCATCGAGGTTCTCGGCAGTAAGGTTCTCGTACGTTGTTCCAATCTCGGTTCGGCTCTGTTCGCCGAATGAATTGAGGTTTAGATATTAATTGTGGGTAGATATTCCAACATGCCAATTGGCCCTGTTGGTTAGTGGACAAGTTGTAAGTCCTTGGTGGAACAGGTTGGGGCTTCAAACCCTTCGACCCGCTTGTTGATTTGTGTTATTGTTATATATATAATATGTTGGGTTTGGCGGGTCTGCCAAGTTGGTGACCTGCCAACCCTTTGCTGCCATATGTGGAGTCTACCAAACTGCCCACTACCCCAACTTTAGTGTAACCGCCACCAAAAATGACTGATCTTGCCAAATTTTCTTGCCAAGTTATCTAAATTGCCAATCTGACCATCGCTAAATGCCTGACCAAATTTGGCCACGGTCCAGGCCCAACTAGCCAAACATGGGTTGTGATTAGGCCAAGTGGTGCCCCTAGATTGGACCTCATATGACCAATATGAGTCTGCCAAATGTTGGCTCTGAATTGGCCCAAAATATTTTGTTATGTTGCTTGTACTGCCACATGGCAGGTACACCTGCAAATTTTTCCACTGTTTGACAAAAAATTTTAGTGGGCCAAAACTTTCGCATACAGTGTCAGATTGAGATGTTGTTCATGTTGTTGGATTCAAAATGACGAGCTCTTCGATCTGAGATAGGTTTTGGTGATATTTGAGTACTTTGAAAATTTGGCCTTTTGGGATCCTCCTGGATCATTAACCATCATAATTTCTCTAGATACTCTCATTGCCTACCATGTGGTTTTGAGGCAGTTTATTTGTCTTCTATTAGAGGAGAAGTAAAAGCATGCCAATGATCATGTCAGTTCATGGAAATCATATTGGTGTGTAAAAAGATGCAAAAAGTAGCTCTTGTTACCAAAATATAGAGTAAAAATTTCAGGGGTACATAGTTGAAGACATCTTAGGCGTAAATGGCTCAATACTCTTACTCCTGTGGCCTACACAAATCGTGTGCTTCTAAATTTAACTTTATCCATCACTAGCGATGGATGAAGATTGATCTCAAAACCTATGAAGAGAGATGGTCTCACTTGCTTTCAATTGCGGAGCTGGAGTGTGTTGGAAATTTTGTCCTTCCTTGCTCTACACATGGATTCACCACACATCTTTTCTCCCGCACATACATAATTCACACATTCTTTAAGTTGTGCTCGCTTAAAACTATGATGATAAGAAAAAATTAAATTATCAACAAACAACTATAACTATAAAAATAAAAGCCAAAACATCATATCAGGTCGATTTAATATAAATACATTCTTAGCTTATTAGTTATTATAATTTATTTAACATCATTTTTTTATAACATTAGTTAGTTGGGTCTCATTTGCATCCTTTTATGTAAAGCTAGCCTAGTTATGAGGAGGTTTGTGTTCCTTGCTCCACACACGCATCCTCTCGCACTCTACAATACCTCTCAGAACTCTACAATGTGAAAATTCTAGTTTATGATTTTGACTACTAATATTCTTCTTGAACATTGGCTAGAAGAGGCATTTGAACCATGAGCACATTATTCTCACCATCGCGAACTAATGTTCTATCTGGTCCTTAAACCATTGGGTATGCTCTATGAACAGACGTTGTAATCAAGAAAATTACAGGGCCAACTTAAAAAGAAAAATTGGTCCATGTGAATTCATTCTAGGAAAAACTGAAAAACAAGAAAAACTAGTGAACCATATGAAGAAATGAAAGCAAAAATGAAGCCAGGCAGGTTAGACGGTTTAAACCAAAGAGGAATGATGTGATAATACTTGTAACAAGTTAGAGGAAGTTTATTATATTTTTAATGTGAAAGGTATCATGAATACGAAAGTCTAAAGGATTTTGCTTTTCATGTGCAACTCACATGTCTCCATATTTTCTTTCCAAAATGCCTTTAACTACACATGAAGACTTTTGTTATGTCAAGTACAAATTAATTGCTCGTAAAATTTAATTCCTAAATATCAAGCATATAATTTTGTTTATCACCGAATTTCGCTAACAATGTCCTTTGTCCTATGGTGACTATCATGTCTCTCCCTCACACGACAATGTCATGGATTCTCACATGCACTAAATTCATAAACTAAAAATGGATTCTCTCATTATTTTATAATTTGCACTCAAACTTATAACAACAGAAAAAAGAAGTTTCATGGGGTGATTTAATTAATGATCAAAGTAACGTGAGTCTTGAGAAAAATAAGAGATCCAAGGTTCAAAGCCCTCGATTATGACCCGATTTACAGAGAGGAAGACAAGCCATTGACCCCTAGAGGTTTACTGATAGCCACGTGTTAGACAGGGTGCTAGGTTCCTTTGGGATAAAAAAAAATGAAAAAAAAAAAAAAAAATCATAAAAAAATCATTATCATGTTATATGAGTGTGAAATTTGACTATAGATAGTTTGATGGTTTGAATGAAGATACATAAAACTTGGGTCCCAAACATTAACATAAAATGTTAAATTACTGACTTGTGTATGTTGTTTTTAACCTACTAGAACAAACATAAAGTCTATCTAAATATATTAAAGATGTACGTGCCAAGTAGAAACTCACTCATACCTCTATTTTTTTTTAACCATGATGTTTTCAAAACATTGTGGGGGCATAAAGCTGAAAGTGTTTTCCCTTTGACCCATATGGCATGTGATGAATAGTTTATTTAGATGCAACCAACGTAGATAGTCGACTCAAAAAATAAAATGATGTAATTTTTTAGCATTCAGTTGTATACCATTGACTACAAGATTCCATGGTAGTCTTCAAGCTCAGAGAAACTTGTTATATATTCAGAGTATCCTCAAGCCTTCGTACCCAATCTTCTCCTCTATTTTTGTGTAAATTTAGTTATTGAGAGAAAATTCACAACATCATCAGTATGCCATCTCAGGTTAATTCTAGGTAGATAAACATGTCTTCTCAGAGTAGGCATGCCCCCAAGAGCGGGCAAGTGAAGGAATCCCTAGCCTCTTCCCTTTCCCATTCCATCAAGTCTCTTTTCACATCACGCTCCTCCTCCAACTGCCATGACTCCTCACAATGCTCTATGATGGTTGCTTCTTATTCTTGTCTAGCCTCCACTTCGGATTAGATTTCTTTCCACGTTGTATTGCAAAGCAATGACCATATATTGTTTACAACATGAAAGGAGCACATCCTTGGCAGTGAATTCATTTCATTTGGCGACTGTACCAATACTCCAAATAATAGTGCCTATATCTCGATATTTATTGGCAGAGGAGTAACATGAGGCCAGAAGGTGAAGTACGCTCGCTCTTCGCAGAACTGTGTCAGAACAAAAAACTGAAAAACAAAGAAAAACAAGAAAATTGGGCCATGTGAACACATTCCAAGAAGAACGGAAAAACAAGAAAAACTAGTGAACCATATGAAGAAATGAAAGAAAAAATGAAGCTAGATGGGTTAAACGGTTTAAGCCAAAGATGATTGTTGTAGGGTTCTTTCGATATTTTCTTATCTGCAATTGCCCTTGATGATTGTTGTAGGGTTCTTTCGATATTTTCTTATCTGCAATTGCCCTTGTTAAAGTCATGGTCTAACTGCGTTACAACGAGCTCATTTTAGAAAGTTTTCATCTTGTTTCAGAGCCCCAAAATTCCTGTAGTTCGTCATATCTTGGCAGAGAAATAAAACCCCGCAAAGCACCTTTTTCTTGTTCCTACTTCTGCACCGATTCAGATGGCGATTGTATGTCCCGATCTCTTCAAATTTTAGGGTTGGATTCTCTGTTTTATTCCTCTTGCGAGCTAACATTTGATTGCTCTATAGAAAACTGTGATGTCATTGGAATTTTGTTGTGATAAGTGCAAGGAGGTCTCTTCGCATTCGGTTACTAAAATTGTGAGACATGCTTTTGTTCGTTGAAAATATATTTAATTTACTTTTTCTCTGGATGTTCTTGAATGTTTTGGTGATTGCAGGAATCGATTCACTATCGAAGGTTTAATTTTCCCGCGGATCTTCTTGAATATTTGGGCGATTGGATGAATCGATTCATTGTCGAGCGATATGAAGGAGAGGATGTTGATGATGTTCGAAGATGGAGATCCTGCGGGTGTCGATAATTAATTTCAAATTTATTTTTTTACACAAAAATAAATTAAGGGACATAATTCAAACAATCCTCTTCCTTTGTAGAATTGAGGCTTCTGTGATCAGTGATGTTTATAAGAAGAGCTTCAGCGTAAATCACATGATAAAGACCTTTGTCGACGCGTTTCGAACCAACCAGTGTGGTTCATCGTCAGGGCAAGTTGAAGAAACAGATCCAGCCTAGCAAGCTAAATAGTCTGAGCAGAGATTCCAACGGCTAATTTAACGGCTAGCAAGCTAAATAGTCTGAGCAGAGATTCCAACGGCTAATTTAACGGCTAACCTAACGGCTAATTTTGCCTAATAGAAAATGTAAAGCTACAATTAATGTGAATTTTTAGTTATTTCATCAAACAATATCAAGTACAATAACAAAAACAAAGAGGAAACATATTTATGCTTTCAATTAAAGGAAAAATCCTTCTGAGCGGAAAATCGATAAACTCTTCTCTTTTTAGAATTTACTTCAAATGAGATAAAAAGACCCAATCCCTAGACCAAGTATTTCTCCTAATACCAATTCGACCCTTTCTCAAGTCCTTCCTTTATTCTGCACCAAATTGCTACACCTTGCAACTTCGACTTACCAACTACAATACTGCTACTTGACCTACAACTTCGTCCTTTCAACTTCTCGGAAACCTAATATATCCTCCTCCTGAGACCTACTTAGAGTAAGACAACTCTCCCAAGGTCATCGAGGTCAAGACAATGGTTTTCCCTCCTCTAGCTACCATATTTTGCACTTCGTCTTACTACAACTTAGACTTGCATCTTTGGTATGTTTTTGCAACCCATAAACCCTGGAATTTCTCAAGTGTGAGATAGATGGAGCCAAAAAACAAGAAATTTTGTCTTTCCAACTTCTTCTAGACCTTCACTCTCCTTCTTTTGCCTTTCCCAGCTACAAATCGAACTCTTTCTTGTAGATAGAACTTGTGAATGAGTGTGTCTCGAATGAATTTGAACTGCTCCTTTATATAGCCTTCTCAAGGGGTCGAATTCCCTCATTTAGGTTGACTTGATGATCCTATGACCGACTTGTACTCTTGGAGATTCCATGACTTTCTAGACTCGATTTTTTTTTTTAAATTACAAAGTGCCCGAAAGGGTTTTATAAATATGATGTTGACTTCATTGACTCATGGCAACAAATTTTAAGATCTATCAAACCCTAGAAGCACGAAGAACATGCTTTTACTTAGAAGACCATCAATAATGAATATGAAACCCATGCTTTAATAATAATATTTTTCTTTCTTTTCTTGTTTGTTACATAGGATACATATTGAAATGAATACAACAATTATGAAGACCAAAACTAATTACATTTCTCAACATTTCCTACACTACCCTATTGGTTGTGTTTTAAGCATTGCTCTCCATAGTGACAAGAATTAATTCAGAGAGTTAAGCAAATTGCAAAGAGCGACATGGAATCCTTGCCCTCATGATACATCAAGCCTTATGACCGCAGTAGAGCATGCCATCCACGAATTCAATGTCAAACCAAATGTCAAAGTGCACGTGGAGAATACACATTGTTTTTGTGATCCTATGTTTATGGTGCAAATTGAGAACCATAATTGTAGCAACCATTAAAGAGAAGGTTCATACCTTCAAAAGTTTACAATATGGGCAGTTACAAGAGCGGGAGCCTTGGATATATAATATAATACAATGAGTAATTAACTTGATTTCAGTGTAATTTTTAATGGTGTGGAGGCTTTCATTGTGCGAAGGTGTGGAGTAAGCAGCATGACACACAGAACCACCTCATACACGGTTTTTTTTTTTTAGATTCAACTTTAATATGATCAAAATCTAACTGTTAATAAACACCCACCATTTGTTCCACCCTTAGCATGGAGATCAATGACTCTCACAACATAGCTACGTGGAATATGGAATGTAGAGGTGCGGAGGTGGCTTTTATGGTGTGGAGTGCGAAAGTGTAGAAAAAGTGTGTGCGGAGGCCAAAATAACATCCTTAATCTAGCGCAAAACAATAACTAAACTTTAATAACATTTATATAACGTCACCAAAATTACTAAATAAACATAAACCAATCTAGAAATCATGCTTCAAATGTGCCGAAGAAACTTTCATTGTGCTTCTTTCGCACTCCATTAATCAGTTAATTAGTAATAGAAGCAAGATCTATACTAAATTGCAACGATTAATCTTATTTTCAATATCACCCTTGCTAAAACACATGGTAGCACATGGTATGATTCTTGCTCTTCAATTTTTTTAATATAACTTAAACACACAATTATATCATAAATCTCTAAAGAAAAATGAAAACCTCCACTTATACCATCACTCCACTGCTACACGAGAAAATCTTATTGCGATCTATATAATGTTCGCAAATATGTTTAGAGACCTAAACTCTGTCAAAATTTCGAACAATATTAATACTCTTTATTCTTCAACGCCTTTCTCAATTTACATCCCTTTTTGCAACTGGTATCAGTAGACCAGAAAAAAAACAAGAAGTCTCTGTGAGGCAACCTTCAATTCGCTTTTATTTTTTAGCAATTTAAATTTTGTTATAGACTACAACATTTTGTCTCAAACGTCCGCTTCCGTGCTGCCCTGTCTTCGGATTGGACTGCTATAAACTCAGGCTTTATCCTAAATCACTATCGTCAATGAAATGGTTAATGTGAGGAAACTATAAACCATTCGAATTATATAATAACTCGGAAGTGACTTGTGTGGTCTCTGTTTGCTCGGTTATGCAGTTGTCTCTCCTATTAACCGCCACACTTCCTCCACCCAAAATCCATTTGTCCGGCAATATTTTTGTTGGACAGGAAGGAAACTGGAGCAGGTGGCTTGTAGGCAGGGAAGAAGTATGGCTCTTAGTTTACCCATAAATTCTCCTTTCAGATCTGACATTGGCAATTTTCTGCCCTGTGTGCATCCTTCTTCTGCATCCTTGCGCTACAAGTTCCCTGCGGTGTTTTGGGGTCCATTTAGATGGAGAGATTCCATTAGGCAAACTCGTGCCTGTGCTTTTGCTTGCTCACCTATTAACAAATTTTGGAAATCAACTACAAGGCCAAAAGCTTCAGATGAAAAAATGGGTGCTGTTATTCGGAGTGGCCTAAATCCCTGTAGAGCTTTATCTGGATCCAGTGACGAAGCAGCGAGTGTACAGCCCTCAGCTATTAATCACAGAGCTAGGTTCATGGTCCATAGCAAAGAAAGCTGTGTGATTGAAGAACTAGAGCGTCCTCTATGTAAGTTTCTCTCATATGTTCTTCAGGGATAATCTCAGGGAATGGAATATTTTAGACACCTAGATGCCAATTTTTTTTAATCTCAGGGAATGGAATTTTTTAGGTACTTAGATGGCAAAATTTTTAATACCACCAAATGAGAAATATATGACTTATTTATGAATGTTAAAGAAACATATATATGATTTGTCGGATACAGGATGTTTTGGGACCAAATTATCAAAATCATTTTAAACATGATAAATTTTGGGGATTGGCAAACATTATTTGTCCGCAGGCTTGTTTGCGGCATGCTGCCTTTTACTTGTCCCATCTATTGCATTTTGGTCATTTGGTGAAAGTTGATATGATGTCTTTTTTTTCCTTGTGCTTGTATTGTGATTGAGTTGTAGATAATCAACTTGGCTGCTTGCCTTGTTTATGGTACAACGATTTCTTCTGTTTTGTTTCAAGTAAACAGGCTTCAACAAACTGTAGCTACAAGTCTGATCATATATCTAGCAGGTGGGGGGTTATTTCTTTAAGATGGTTACACATGATTGGAATTTGATATGGTGTGTCAGGTCAAGTTTCCTTCTGCGTTTAGGAAGCATGATCATAGCAACATTTCAACACACAAAACCAGTCCGGAAAGTGCATAATTTGTCAAGGTCTTATAGGACAAATTAGTCCTCAGTCCAGGATTCCAGAGTACATAACACGTCAAGGTCTGATTGGCTAGTTAGGCCTCAGAGGATGACATTGTAAAAGCAAACAAGCAAAGAATGAGATGCTTTATCCTCGTTTTTTGTTGCCGTTGTGGTTTGCAGCTGAATATATGAGCTTGCCCGCAAGTCAGTACTCCGTGTTGGACGCCGAGCGCATAGAACGAGAGGATGAAAACACCTTCAAATGCTATGTCTATCGTTTCAAGTTTTTCTCATTTGAAGTATGCCCTGTGCTTTTAGTTCGAGTGGAGGAACAGCCAAATGGTTGTCGCATTCGCCTTTTATCATGTAAGGTAATAGCTCCACACTTCGTCATTCTCCTATAAACTTATGTTTCTGGATGTCCCTCAAGTGCCTAACATCTGATCTCATTTTGTGAGTCTTCTATTTTGCTGCATTGCGCTATAAAATAAAAGGTTCCTTTTAATCTAAGTTCACTTGATTCTATTCTCTTTAGTGACATTATTGACCACGCTTTGCTGCATCCTGTCCTTGCCAATCACCAGCTGGAAGGTTCCCCTATTGTCGTTGCTCAAAACGAGAAGTTTTCAGGTACTATATCTTTTCCCCAATACAGGTGCAGAAATTGAGTTTGAAGCTTTTATCCGGCATCACTTTTGCCCGTAGTACGTTGTATCAAATGATTCAATTCTGTTTAAACTTGTACAGCTAGATATGATGTATCATGTATGGAGTGGTTCTATACTTTCTTTTCTAAGAATAATGAATACTTGGATATTTAATATATTGCCCCTCCCTATATCAGGGACCTTGTATTGTATACAACAACCTTGCCCTATTTTCTTGCGGCTTTATTTTATAATGATCACAGGGACACATACACAATTTTTTTTAAACCAGAATGAGTAGATTTTTATATAAAATATATCGTGCCCGTTCGCAAACAAAACCGGGGTTTTACATAGATTTTTCCAAGCTTACAAAGAGCTGATACATTTGTTCTGCAAACCTAATATTTTGGTTGTATCTGATCTGCCCACAAAAATTCCTCATTCTGGAGCTTTTACAACTGTAAATTCGAAACAGAAGATATTTGCATTTACAATGAATCATTTAGAAACTGTGAGAAAAAACATAAGAAAGCTAGATATCCATTGCCGCTGGACTGTTGAGGTCTAGGCCAATTGAGCCTTGGTTTTGGTCCTGCTCGGTTGAGTCCTCCTCCTTTTCCTTGTTGCTCTCGTCTACTTTGAGCTGCAGCTGCTCAATTTGATGTCTCAGTGCATCAACTTCATCTTCCAGCTACTGTATGCGCTCCCATTTCTCCAGCTCTCTCTCCTACATCAACAGGTTCTCTTGTAGCTGCATGCTGCGTTGCAGTATGGTCAGGCCTTCTCTCAGCTCCAAGTTGTCCTGCGCACAGTTTATGCAGGGTAGCCCAATTCTCCTTCCCTCCAGAGAGCTTCCCACTCGCGCCCCCCAGACCTTGGCCTGCTATTGCCCTAGGAGCCCTAACCTGAACTGGCATCTGCACTTTGTACACTAGAATCCATTTCCGGCTGTCCGAAATGTTCAAGAACTTTCTGTCACTCCCACTCAAATTCAGAGTGTGCTTGACCCTGGTCTCCAGCTAGGCACCCTCACAGACCCAAGGATTATAGCTCTTCTCACCTATAGCTGTGTTTAGCGAAAACTCCCTCGACTGTTCTACTAACCAATTAGCTCCTAGATTCTGGACCCAAACCTCCGCCCGCTTCAGTAAAATAACGATTCCTAACCCAATAACAACATACAGACTCTCAAATGCCCTCAGATCCTCCAATGCACTCAGACCCTCAATTGCACTTAGATCCTCAATTGCCCTCGGGCCCTCCTTGAAATTAATCCCATCAACCCAGGCCCAATAATAGACAGTCAACAGCGTCAGCTTCAATCGCCAGGGCTTTGTAGAGGCAACCTTAGCAACATATATCCTTAATTCATACAAACAGAACATACTGTTATTCCCTTTATCCCTGTTGCCTGACTGAATGATGATGCTGTGTTGAGAAGAAGCTGATGCAACTGGGATCCCAGTAAGTCTCCATTATTTCCCTGTCATCCCCCATTAATTTCCCACACTGCTCCTGGTCCATCCTCCCATGAGTGAACAGGGTTTCTCTGTGAATCGAAATTAAATCTTGCTCCAAAAATCCCATACTCCTGCAATCTCCGGAGGAGATGCGCGGTCCTTTGCCCCATGAACCAGGGTGTGGGAACTGAAGACGCACGCCAAGGTCCCTTTCGAAAACAAGTGTAGCACCAAGGTGACAGACTCTGACATGTCGACGATGATGTTGTGTTGAGCGAAGAAGCTGATGCAACTGGGATCCCAATAAGTCTCCATTATTTCCCTGTTGTCCTCCGTTAATTCCCCACACTACTCCTGGTCCATCCTCCCATGAGTGAACAGGGTTCTTTGTGAACCAGAATTAAATTTTGCTCCAAAAATCCCATACTCTTGCAATCTCCGGAGGAGATGCGCCGTCCTTTGCCCCATGAACTAGGGCGTGGGAACTAAAGACGCACGCCGAGGTCCCTTTTGAAAACAGGTGTAGTACCAAGGTGACTGACTCCGACATGTCGCAATTGAAGGTAGAGGACAGTCTTGCCACGAGGCTCCATGGCAGACCATAGCTCGCATGATATGATGGGACAGAACCCAAGGGCTAAGGGGATGAGGTGGGCTGGGGTGGAGATCGTGGTGGGGAGAGGTGAAAGGGTGAGGGGGGCAACGGGGTAAGGAGAGGAGAGTGGAGGAGTGGAGTGGGGGGGCTGAATAAGGAGGAGGGGAAGCGAAGGGAAGTGGAGGGGAGTAAGGGATGGGGGGGCGAAGGGGAGGGTGGAGGGGCCAACTTACCACTTTAAACAAAATGAAATTAAAGTCTCCAATACCTGTATATATTAATTTCCTTGCAAGGCTTCGAGCCTCTCTTAATATCCACAAGCTGTATCCCATCAGATTACTTATGGGATGTTAGTGATGCTCTCGAACTCATTCAATATGCATCTTTCTTCTCTCAACTGACATGCATGATTAGCTTGTTTGTCTGCTTCTTGGTTGTTTCTTCTGAGAATATGATAGAAGGACACCAAACCGAAGGAGGGGAGGAGTCCATGAGATCTCTTGATAATTTGGTTCAGGGTAGTATTTTTAGCTTTTGTAGCATAGATGATATGTATAATAATTATCATGGAATCCCCTAGAACTTGTAATTTTTATGCCCTTCTTTTGAGCTAGGGTAAGGCCTAGGAACAAGCCATACACTTATGCTTGGTTGTTGGTCTTCCATCCAAGCCCCCAAGCATATCTAGATTCAATGATTTCTTTGGGATTAGTGAGAATCCCTCCTGCCACCCCATACACAATTTTCACTGTCATCATTATATTCATTTTTTATAATTTCAGTGCCTTAAATAGATATGAACCTTTTATTTAATTTTATTTTTACCACTCCTTAGCTATGGTGTAAAATAAATAGTTATGATTAAATAATTATTTGTTATTTTATCTTGTATTTACTTCATGAATGGATATGAAAAATCATTTAGTTTTAATTTTTATTAAAAAGGCTAAACATTATACATTTTTAAGCTTTTATAGTTTTTCATACCTAGATTTGGTAGATGCATTTCATGTGGCAAAGAAGCAACAGTGAGAATTTCTAAGATCTGGATAGGAAGGGTGATTATGAGTAAAGGCAAACTGATGTTTCCTATGGAGGGCTTTACAATCCTCATCATACCAATGGTTCATGGGAAAGCCTTGGATTTGCGTATCGATCCTTTGTCCATTCACCCATCAACGATAATTATCAGGGGATAAGTCTCTCCTAGCTCTTGGGTTGATCCAAAAGTGTTTACACCATACTAAGGGTGCCTTCACGTGATGTGAGGTGCATGGTGAAACCCCACCCCCTTAGTTGTATCTTAGACCTTTTCACTCATGACATTTGGAGAGCTTTCTATTAGTGGTTGTTCGACTTTGGACTTGGTGCTAGATGTGGCACACTCCTTGATGACTTAGTTATCTTATGTGGCATTAAGATTTTAAACATGGCATACGTGTGCAAGAGAATGGGTGCTTGCATGGGTGTTGGATCTACCTTGGAGGAGTAATGGGTAAGGAGGGAGGGAACTTAGCCCTAGAAGTGTTCGGATCAATTGGCATCCCTTGGGAGGATGAGCTCTTGACTTGGGGATGCTTGGGTTGAGGGCTCTGTTACTACATAATCTAGCACCCTAGTGCAAGGCCTCACTATGTACTCTAGCTTAAGGGCAACAATGGGATCAATGACCACTATCACCTTAGTATTTGTTCCCCCCTATTCTTTGGATGGGTATTTTCCCCACGAGGGAGGCTTCCCAAGCAAATCTCAAACATTAGATAACACAAGAACTCTCAAAGTAAATACCCTCCATGGGTTCTACTAAATAAGACAGCCAAAGATAATTTTTTAGTAAAATAGGGCTCTGGGTTAGGTGAGAGATAATTCAAGGTAATGAGTTCAAAGGAGCTCTAGCTAAATCTAGAGGGCTTGAATAGTGCTAGAGAGGATCAAATAGACCCCAAACACATGCTACCATTAAATTATTAATTGTTGTTATTATCAAAGTATAAAAAAATACAATTTACAACATGCAAAATTTATGACAAAAATTATAAAACGACCTATAAATGATAATAAACAATAAGTAAACAAAGGCTATTGAATAAGTAAATAAGGAAAAAGGTTGCAACAATTTTTCAATGGTTGAAAATACATAAAATAGCTATGAAACCCTAGACGTCAACCCTAAAAAAGGTGGCTGAGAAATGCATTAAAAATGATATTTTGCTTTTTTCAAATTTGTAGGTGTAAAAATAAACTATAGGATTGTGAGGTCCAAGGTATTTGATGCTATTAAATGCAGATTTTGTTGTAGCCTAACCCTAATTTACCCTAGAAAGCATACAAATAAAAATTTAGGGTTTTAACTTTTAAAGGCTGGACACACTGAAAAACCTAGTTCCTTTTCTCAATCTTGAGCTAATAGCGTCAAAGGGTGAGATCTATGTAGTATGGAAGAAGATCAATTGGAGTGGGGTATGAGAGAGGAAATGCTACAAAGATATTTCTCCTTGTCAAACCCTAGAGACTTTCAATCAATTAGAGATTTGAGAGCAAGGAAGCTATACTAACGTTCCTTGATGGAAACTTGGTGATAATTTTGCAAAAGAGATGTTAGAGTCATAAATGATTCAATACATTAACATGAAATTTTCAGTGAAACCCTAATTCCAAAACAATTGCAAATGGAAGAAGACAATAATATTACACAAAATCACCATAGAATCACTTCATTGTCCACGGGAAGATTCCCACCAATCACATTATCCTCCCCAAGGTAATTCGGTCATCAATGCTCCGTCGTATGACTTGTTCAAGAGAAAAAGAGACCTAGTCTGCGCTCTCTCGAGTAATGTGTGTGTGTGCCAATGAATCCTTCTAAATTGACTTCGTTCTATTTATGCGAGGGAAATCAAGTCGATTTAGGTCTAAAATTGGCTCAAAGTCTTAGAAATAATAAAATATGTGATTGCAAGTTAAATAGGTTAAAAGTTGACCTAAAAGATAGCTATCTCAATGATAAAACATAACAATAAGCCTTTTTTTAACCCACACGTGTGAGTAAAAAGACCTTCGAGGATGACATCATCCTTTAAAACTGAGTATCTCCATCAAAGCATGTCATGGGTGGGTCAAGAGAGTGCTTCTCACTCAAAGGCGATCTCCTCATCAGTAAAGCGTCTAATCATCAAACCCAAACATACCTGCAGGTTGCGACCAAAGCTTGCAAAGCAGAGGTGGACCCAAGTCATATTGTGTTGCAATGGGTCGGCTCATTGTGTGTGGGCATTGGGCGACATGCTTGTGAATTAGCTCGAATGGGTGGAACGAGTCAGCCCAAGACTTATGCATGAGCGAGTTATATTATATTGTGGGTTGGTTAGAAGATGAAATAGTGCGGACAACCCAAGGGGCGTGCCCACCCAATCAATGTGATGGTTGGTATGGATGCCCACTCACCCATATATATAAACCATGTGGCGAGTCTCGTTGGTGAGACAACTCGAACGGATTGTGGAGATTGGACGGGTCTGCAATGACTACACAAAATTGCATGAAGTCTTGGAATGAAGAGTGTGGACATGGGTTTGTGGTAAGGCTCGAACCGTAGGTTAGTTTTGTTGGTTTGTGGGCACGCGTCACAGTTTGGGACAAGTGCAACGCGATCTTGGTGTTAGGTTACGCATTGCCTAGTGAAGAAAGGCATGCGAGCCCAGTTGGTTGAGTTGTTCTGTGCGGTTCATTCCACAAAAGACTAAGCACGCCCACCATTCTACTAGATGAGTCTTGGTGACCTGAGATTAGGTGACGTGCGATGAGGTCATGCGATGGATGGGGTTGTGTGCGACATTGTAGAGAGAGATCAGACGACTACCTAGAGGGAGATCACACCACGAGGCTATGCGATATCTCAAATTGAGTTGCAACAATGAGTGACTTGGACCGAAATTTGGAGTTCAGTCGAGTGGAATGAAATTCAGTGTTTGGACCAAATTTGGGATTTCCATATTGCGGAATTTTGAGGTTTGTCTTGTGAGCTGGATTTTGGGTTTTCTGGATAGTGAAATTTGGGCATTTGGTTTGGTCGTGGATTATAGTAAGAGAGTTTGAGTGTTGTATTTGGAGTCTTACATTGATGTGTAGTTGAGGTATCACACAAGTTGATGTTGTGAGTCAACTTGTACATGATCGATTTGTTGTAATTGGCCTAAGTGTCGGGTTGGATATTGTACATGTATTTTTATGATGCTATATTGCTAGTGTTAGGATGTGAGCCGCCTGTCACATATATATCTTGTACTTGTGTTGATGATGCATGGGTTATTCTTTTACTGGTGCATGTTTTATACTCTACTACACATTGTAAATGAAAAAATTGTTAAGTTATAATTCCGCTAAACACTTAACTAATAGTAGTAGAGCAGAGGCGTAGTCCGAGTTTAGTAGCACTAAGTTGGGCATACGCTTTGGGGGGTGGGGGAATGCTAGTGCTGCACAACTAGAGATCATGGGGTGCCTTAAACCATGCGAAGTCTTTAGGGGTGTGACAGTAAGGCTCCCACCAGTCTAGACCCCCTGCACCTATCTTTGTCTTTTTGCTTGACAAATGACTCCATTGAGGCCCTCAACAACCAAGGGGGATGTATTTAGATAAAAGAGGTTTGAGGCTTAATGCCAAAACTTTAGTATTGATCTTATAAATGCAATTACACAATGATATTGGCCTAAAGTTATCAAGCCTTTATGGGTTATCCCTTTTAGGGATGAGTGCAATGAAGATTGAGTTTGTTGATTTCTGGTAGTATCGAATGTGTTCTAAGTCTCAAATTTTGCAGGGAGGCTTAGACACATGCATTCTCCAATACCCAGAAATCGTTTTGGGAAATTCCACTCAGAGGCAGTTTTATTAAAATAATTAATTATTTTTAATGAGACCCTAAGTCTAAACTTAGGAAATTAAAATAATTAAAGGTTATTAATCTAACTGTGGGTGAAACTTCTAGAAGAAGACGAGGATCAAGTCAAAATGATTTGAGCCATTGATTAGGAGGATCAAGTCAAAATGATTTGAGCCATTGATTAGGAGTTAATCTGGGTCGTTGATTGTCCAACAGAAAGATATAAGAAGAGGCTTGAGGGGCACTTGGAGAAACATCGAGCTAAGATCATAAGATTGATTTACTGAAGTAGAGCAGCTAACGGAGAGAATTTTGAAGTGATCTTTTGCAGTGAGGGGTAGGGATAGTAGCCAGTGAGGAGTTTTCCTGGGCTAGAGAGGACAAAACAACACCCAGAGAGAGGTTGACGCTGGCCCATGCAGTGGCAGTGCAGAGCCTAGAGGGAGATCGAATTCTTGCTGAGGAAATCAAGTTTTAGAAGCTGGGAGATGGGGTGTGAGATCGGGAGGCTAGAAATCGAAGTTTCTGGCCAGCAGAGGGTCTGAAGGAGGAGCAACACAATCCCTAACAGAGGTGATGCAAAGACTGTGTGGGGTTGACGCAGTTCTACACAGATGTTGATGCAAAAGGGATGCAGAGCCTCTATTCCAGCGAGATCAGAGTCGGATTTTTCCAGTGATAGGGTGAGAGCATCTCACTACTTGTTTTGTCCAGTTTCTCTCTATACAGGATAGCCCGTTGGGCATCCAACAAAGTGTACTTAGAATTACTATTGCATAATAATAAAACCCTCAACTACTGCACCAGTTTTCCCACACTGGGTTTTTTTTGGGGACATTTGTCCAAAAATAACTATGTAGATGTGTAGTGTATTTCCTTCTTGTTCAGTTTCTTGTTTCCGCATTTTATTTAAATGTGAAGGATCCATTGTATTAGTTTCGGTGTTTACTTTAGGAAACAATAAATAATTTGTTAAAGTAATTAACAAATAGGAGAAACGTAATCAGTTGCTGCAGTAGAAATTTGGGCTTCCAAATTTTCACATGGTATTGGAGCTACAGGTGAAACAAGAGAGTAGTGCCGGAAGAGCCCAACGCTGAAGGAAGTCGAAGCGCTGCATAGGCAGCGAATTGAATCCCCAGAGGGATTGCGTAGTTCAGGCCAGGAGGGCAAGATTTTTGTGGTAAATCTCTCTTTGAGTGAGTCGACAGAGAGGTAGGATTTCCAGATCGAGATTTGTTAGCGGCAGAGGGAGCAACGCAGCAAAAGCTTCAACAAAGAGGGGTTCCTGGTGTGACGCAGTTTTCTGTAGGCAATTGCAGGGCAGAAAGACGTCAAAAGAAAGAAGAGACACTTAGGGAATTGCTTCCTCGAAGAATTCCTAGCCAGAGAATTAGAATTCTCATTTCTTGAGCAACAATAGGAGAGAGGAGGTCATTCGAATTTTTCAATTGGCAAAGATGGTAGCTAGTGGATTGAGTGATCAAGACAGGTTGGATGGGGTATCCAACTATGTGATCTGGAAGGCAAGGATGTCGTGCCTTTTGGATGAGCATTTTCTCAAGATCTACGTCAACAGAGTGGTAGCTGAGCCCGTGGATCCAGATCTGCTCAAGAAGTACAAGGGAGAAACGGCAAAGACCAAGAGAATGATCCTCGACAGAGTGAAGGATCATGTAGTCTGTCACATTGCTGGTAGAGACACTGCCAAGGAGATGTGGGATGCTTTGTTGATGCTATATCAGGGATCTTTCGAGCAACAGAAGATGTACTTGGAGTAGAATATGAGATTAATGCAGATGTAGAAGGGGGAACACATTGATTTTTTCCTTACTAAGCTTCAGGAGACCCGAGACGAGCTGGCAGCTGTGTGGTCAACATCTCAAGCTTCTGAGATGGTAAGACAGGCCCTGAATTCAGTTTTTGAGGAATGGCAAGTTTTTGTCCAGAGCATCTCGGGCAAGGTGACTTTGCCAGACTGGGATGAAATGTGGGGAACTCTTAAGCAGGAAGAGCTAAGGAGAGACTTGGTTTAGTGTAAACTTTAAGGAAGCAACAACAGTGGGTCGAAGCCCAAGGAGGAGGAAGGGAATGCAACCCTCGCATCCAAGGGGCACTAGGAGCAACGGAAGAAGAAGAAAGATGTTTTGAAGATTAAATGCTTCAGGGCTTCAAGTATGGTGAGTTCGGTCACTATGCTACACAATGTCCTCTCAGGAAGAAGGACAAGGATGAGAAGCATGATCCGAAGGTTGCAGATGCAAAGATCGAGGAGTTTGCTGTGACAGCCTAGGCATCTCCAGGAGGGAGGTGGGTAGATTTAGAGTTGTAGTTCGAAAGAACTATAAATGGGCGGGATCCTTGAGGAGCCCACCTCTTGGATCAATTCCTTGCTACGGGAGCCCAGATTAATAGTAGCAGGTTGGATCGGGTCAGTTGATGTAGAGGAGTGTCGGAGTGACAGTTGTAGTGGCTAGGAGCGCCAGAGACTAAGCAGTGTAGAGCAGAGTTGGCAACAATGCCGTTGGCACAGAGCAAAGGTCAGCAGCAACACAAAGGCTTTAAAGGGTCAACGTAGAGACTAGCAGCAGTCAGACTCCAACAACGAGATGAATCATATTAAACATTTGTTCAGTAATTTGGGATGCTTTTCTGTTGCTGATGCAGTAGAAACAACAATTGGAGAAGGTTGTAGTGCAGATGCAGTGTTGGCAGTGGCAAGGCCAGCGGCAACACAAATGCAAAATTGGAGAGGGAGTTGTAGTACGGATGCAGTGTTGGCAGTGGCAGTGTCAACATCAGTATAAATGAAGCATTTGTGCAGTAGTTGATGGGCAGATATGTCAGACATCAGTAGCGCAGAGGGAGATGTTACAGAGAACAGTGATGCTTCAGCAGGTTGCATTATTAGAGCACATTTCTCGCTAAGAGGGAGTGTTGATTTCTGGTAGCATCGGATGTGCTCTAAGTCTCAAAATTTTCTGGGAGGCTTAGACACATGCATTCTCAAATACCTAGAAATCGTTTTGGGAAATTCCACTCGAAGATAGTTTTATTAAAATAATTAATTATTTATAATGGGACCCTAAGTCTAAACTTAGGAAATTAAAGTAACTAAAGGGTATTAATCTAACTGTGGGTGAAATTTCTAGAAGAAGACGAGGATCAAGCCAAAATGATCTGAACCATTGATTAGGAGTTAATTCGGGCCGTTGGTTGTCCAACAGAAAGGTATAAGAAGAGGCTTGAGGGGCACTTGGAGAACACATAGAGTGAAGATCAAAAGATCAATTTTCTGAAGCAGAGCAGTCGTTGGAGAGAATTTCGAAGCGATCTTTTGTAGTGAGCGGCAAGGATAGTAGCCAGTGAGGAGTTTTCATGGGCCGGAGAGTACAAGGCAAAGAGGAGAGAACAATATCCAGAGAGAGGTTGACGTTGGCCCAGTAGTGCTGACGCAGTGGCAGTGCAGAGCCTAGAGGGAGATCAAATTCCTGCTAAGGAAATAGAGTTTCAAAAGACAAGAGTCGGGATGTGAGTTTGGGAGGTTAGAAATTGAAGTTTCTGGCCAACAAAGGGTTCGAAGGAGGAGTAGTGCAGTCCCTAGCAGAGGTGACGCAGAGACTGCGTGGGGTTGACACAGTTTTGCGCAGAGCCTGACGCAGGACACAACCTCTATTCCATCGAGATCAGAGTCAGATTCTTCTAGTGACAGGGTGAGAGCATCTCACTACTTGTTTTGTCCAATTTCTCTTTGTATAGGATAGCTAGTTGGGCATCCAACGAATTGTACTCATAATTACTACTGCATAATAATAAAACCTCCGCTATTGCACCGGTTTTCCCACACTGGGTTTTTCTCAGGACATTTGTCCAAAAATAACTATGTAGATGTGTTGTGTATTTCCTTCTTGTTTAGTTTCTTGTTTCCGCATTTTATTTAAATGGTGAAGGCTGCAGTGTATTAGTTTCGGTGTTTATTGTAGAAAACAATAAATAATTTGTTCAAGTAATTAACAAATAGGAGAAATGTAATCAGTTTCTACTGATAGAAATTTGGGCTTCCAAATTTTCTCAGAGTTGAGGTCCATTGGAACTCTTCTTGCTTGTCTAATCTCCTTGACTACCCTCAAAAGATCATCGCCAAGTAGGTCAAGCAACTCCAAATAGAACTCCACAAACTAGCCATCTAGCCCCAGGTTCTTGTTCTTCTTAAAATTGTCCAATACTAGCAACATATCCTCCTTTGTAACTTCCTTGAAGAGAGCCTTATTGTCAATATCTTCCACCATTTAGGGAAGGAGGATATCACTCATTATTTCCACCAAATTTACCCCTTGAGGTTCTTGGAAAATTCCAAAAAAGTGTCATACTCCTAGTCTAGTGAGGTTGTGAAAACCCCTGATTTTAACTCCATCCTCATTCATCAATTCCCTAAAAGAGTTCATGATGTTCCTATGATTGTGGAATTTATGAAAATACTTGGTATTTTGGTCACCTTGAAGACTGAAGCTAGCCATATAGCCTTGCTCTTGATTCTCCAATCCTTTTTATAATCTAGTAGAAGTTTCTTTTTCTAAAGTTCCAAGTGTTTTAAGTCCTGGAGATCTATCTACCTAAAGAAACCTTTAGGATTTTCAAGACAGATCTTGGCCAATTTCTCCTTCATAGCTCTCAAAGAGTTGTCCCTTTCCTTATGCCTTGCATTGACCCATGGGATAACTATTGATTTGACCAAACAAAGTGAGCTTGCAAATTGTTCATAGGTTGAGACCTTAGAGTGTACCAATGTTATCACAATCAAACCAGTCATTGAACAGGTAGACCCCTTAGACTAGGAACCGACAAGAACCATACCGAAATTGGTAAAGATAATGAACCAAAAAACAAGTAGACCAAAATTACATAAAATATTCAAATTTTAAAGAAAAACATATATATTCATGTGCATCCATATAAATTCAAACCATTTATACACAAATATGAAAAAGTTCTTATTTATATAGCAAGAAAGAGTGCATATTACCAAATTATCACTTAGTGCATTACATCTCTGAAAAAAATACATCAAGATACATGCTCTAAATAGCCTTTGGAGTCCAAAAAAAAGCATGGTACTAAACTACAATACTCTTTAGTACTAATCAGAATCACCATCCTCATCCTCCCCCTCATCTTCATCCTTAACATTAGTAGACTGAATATTTATAGTGGGATTTCGACTTGATTCCCCTAGCCCTGAAGGTGGAGGTGGGTCCAAGTCCATCCAAGAAAGATCTTCATTGTCAAATGCTAGTTCTTGGGTCTCCACAACCCACTCTGATGATGGATGAAAGTCATGCAAAGTTATGTTGCTTGATTCAGATGTATTGTTCAACAACTGGTTTTGGCTTAACGTGAGGTTGTACTGAACATAAACTGTGTCATTCAACCATTTTTGCTCCAAATGACTCCTCTTCTTGGTTTGTATTCGCTCAAAAACTTTCCAATTCTATTCACACCCCAAAGCAATATATGTTTGGCTCAATATCCATATTGCAATTTTTTGCATGATTAGGGCATTGGGTACTAGACTATTGCCACCAATAGCCTGAAATAAGAGTTGAAGGAAAATAAGTATTAGTAAATGAATTTGAAAGTTTGAAACTTGGGCTGAACTTCTAATGAGTAATATATTTTCAAAACTTTGACATTTCTTACCTACTGGATCCTTTGTTCTACTTCTTATGGCCATAGACATGCCAAAGGTACTACTACTCTCATGGAGATTGAAGAGATGGCTATGTATATGCCATCTGGTCCTAAGTCTTGGGATTTTGGATCATGTGCCCAATGGATTTGTACAATCCCTCTTTTACCTCTCCATCTACTTCAAAATCTTTACTGTGATCGTACCTTCAAAGTTCAATAGACAAAAAGCATTCATCAATTGATTATGAATGTTTGTCAAAGCTTTTCTAAATTCTAATGAATAATAGAACTTATTAACTTTGAAAAAGTTAAATTCCTTACCTAGGGTTTAGGTAATAACTAGAGTTGCATGTAAAGGTCTACGGGGTTGTTTGTTCCATCTTTCATCGATGATTCTCCATAGAGGAAGATACTTTTGTCTTTTATCCCCATATGCTACCTTTATTGCCTCTTTGGCTTGATCCATGGCCTTATAAACAAAATCCATGGCAGGTTTATCACCATCCACCATCCACAACACTCTCACAAGAGGCTCGATAAATAACAATATTTCTTTTGCCTTTCTCCAAAAGGATTTTTCAAACACTTTGCCAACCACCTCTTGTTAAAATTGGCAACCAGGGCAAAACTTCATGTGGGTCATCTTATTCATGGCTAATGATATTTTTATTAGATTCCTCTCGTTGAGAGGTGTAGGATTGATATAAAGATCATCTGATTCAGATAAGTATTCATGGAGATATGAATTTATTTTGATTATGGAATTATTATCAAGCTGATCTAACTCATGTGGGCTCAAAAGCCCAACAGTCGCATCTATTCAAACACCAATGTTGTGTATAAATACAGGAGGAATTTTCCTCATTTGGACTTGTTGACCCTGCCGCCCGCACCTACCTACCAGTTAGCGAGAAAAGCCTTCAACCCCACAAGGTGTGGTTGGTGGCAGGGAACTCAGAGAAGGGGCTGTCACACTGATCCCAACTCTCTCCGGTTTAGCTATCTCCTAGGTTAGCTAAGGGGGGTGGTCCCTAATGGAAAGTTAAGCTAAAAGCTAAGATGTAAAGTTCTAGGAGAATTATTAGAGTTAAATAAGATTGTCGATCTGAGATCTATAAGCAAAACATAATATAAGCAATAGCCATTAACCATACGATAAACATGAAACACATAGATGACCAGTGCCTTAAAAACATTGCTCTTTCAGAAATGAAAAGATTTTTATTTGTATTTCTTTTTATGCTCAAAATGAAAACAAATGCTTTTAAATGAAAAGGAGAAAATTTGTTTTAACTTTTCAAAATAGAAACTAAGCTAAGGGCTCAAGAAACTCCCTCTTGAGTAAATCTTTTTTGATGTCTTATGAGCTTGCTGGCTTGAACAGCATGTGGGACCCTTGGTATCCTTGGAGATGACTATTCCCGCCGAAGAAGTCCTCGCCCTCCAATAGAGCTGGCAACCTGTCCCTTGAAAACACAGAAAACACTTGCAAACGAATTGTTAGTGCAAAAAGAGACTTGGCATATAGAGACCAAGTTGAGCTTGTCATTCAACCGAGAATGGACAAGCTACAACAAGTGTACAAAATATACCAAGCCCATAAGAGATTTGAGATAGCTGCAAATCTCTCCTCCCTAGACAATAGTGCCTTCAGGCAAAATGAAAAACAACTAATTAGCAAATGAAAATCAAATGAATGTCAAACGATACAGGTATACCTCATGTACCAAAGCATGCACCACAAAAGAAGCCAGTAACCCCAAAGACTTTTATTTATTAATATGAAAGGTAAGTACAAAATCCGGCAGAGTCTCCGCCAGCCCAATAGCTCGTTCTATGATTGATCAATAAGAGCTCAAGACTCATATAAATAAGAAAATGGGAGATGATCCCAAAGCAAATTCCAATGACAAGTGTGACAATGGTGAAGATCTCAATGCTTCAAGTCAAATTCCAAGTGGCTGAGTTACTGGCTGTTGGCTGCCAGCGTATCCCCTTAACTGAAATATGCATTAATATGATTGAAACGGTGATAAACATGTGGGAGATTCGGCTGTTTATAGGCTGGAGTTAACTGCCCACGTAGCTGCTGTTTGTTGCCCACGTAACCGCTGTTTATGCCCACGTTAACTTGCTGTCCAGATCTGCGTTAAATGCTGATAGCCTGTGCGTGTAATTGCTGAGTAATATGCTGAGTGGGCTGCCAACGTAATGCTGTGTTGACTGTTTGACTGCCCACGTAATACTGTTTGACTGCGTGTTAACTATGCGTATGGGCTGCTGTTTTACTTCAACGTTGACTGCCCACGCAAACTGCCAACGTAACTACTGCCAACGTAACTGCGTGGAAGCTTTGAGTGGGCCAGCGTGTAATATGCTGATCTTGTAAACATGCTCTTTGACGTATTGGCTGCTTTAGTTATACGTATTTCTGGTGGGCTGAGTTATGCGTATATCAAATGAGGGGTGAGGTGGGTCCCCTCCCCACTCACTAATTTTAAACTTTCAACCTTATAACTTTTATAACATTCGATTTTGAAATAAAACTGATCATTGAACTTTAGCCATACGTATGAACTCAACGTGGGCCCAGTTTGACTTTGACTTTCTTTGACTTTGAGTTGAAACTTTTTTTTGGTGGGTCCCACATGCTTGCCACATCACCCTTGATTCTCTGCGTGACTTCCATGTCAAAATTTGACTTATTTTGACTTTGGAAAAATTTTTAAAATTTTCCAATTATTCATTTTTTTGAATTTTTTCTTCATTTTTGCCACTGTCACTGGAAAAATTGCCTTTTGAGGGACTCTGAGTCAATTTTGACCCCAAAGTAGGCTCTAGGAGAATGCTGGGCCTCTGAGGATGAATTTTGATTGGTCATACGCCCCAGACATCTCCTAAGGCCACTTATTTATGCCTTTACATAAAAAATAATTAAAAAATCCCGTTTTGCGGGAAATTTTTAACTATTAAAAATCCTACTTAGACCTAGCCAAATTCCACGAAACTTTTTGTGTGATCTAGTATGGTAATATACATCAACCCTAGACACTAAGATGTGTCAGAGGCTCAATCTTCAAACCGTCACCTCGGCTTTGGGGTAAAAATGAGTGAAAAAATCCAGAGAATTATCCGCCTCTGAAAAAGAAGGGATAATTAACCGGATAAAAAAAACAATCCAAGGTGTACTCGTTTGCTGATCGAGTCCCACATCCTAAGCCTGTTACAAATTCAAGAAAATCATCATACTAGCATCACTTATTACAATTCCCCGCAGGGTGTGGAATCTGGGTACAAAGAAGAAAGATGATGAGAAGATAGAAGGAGAGTTAAAAACTCTGTTGACTGATGACATCTGATGGTACAAGTGTCCTCTG
>APFE031560206.1:0-28474 GCA_000404065.3 Pinus taeda | reverse complement strand
CCCTAGCTAGCCGCCACATCTTGTGTCTCTTGTCTTGGCTTGTTTTATGTCGATCGTTTAATGTTCTATCTGCACTTTACTTTATGTACATGTGATTGCTAATCTGTGGAATATAATAAGAAGAAGAAGTGAACTGTTATAAGCATATAACATACCATAACTTAACACCTTTTTGCTTCCTTGAGAGGCATTCCATTCATCACAAGCAAACATCTTCCTCAAGTTGCCTTTTTGTTGAACAAGGGATTGCAACGAAAGAAAGTTTGTTGCAAATCGTGTGATGGCTAACCAAACAAACTCTTTATCCTCAGTGTGTTTCCTCATAAGCTCCAAATGCATGAGTGGTTGTAGATGTATCTAGTGATGGATTTTTCTTCTTCCACACCCTTCTTCACCCACTCAATTTTATCAATGTCGACAAGTATGAGGTCCAAACAATGGGCTGCACACAGAGTCCACCAAATGGTGGGGTGTTTTTCCTCCAACATCCTTCTGGTTGCAACATAGGTGTGGAGGCATTATTTATGATCACTTGTACAACATTGTCAACCCCTGCTTCTATAACAACTTCATCGAAAAAATGAAATAGTAACTGTGCATCCTTTGCTTGATCAGATGCATCCATAAATTTCAAAAACATGGTGCCTTCCTGTAATTTCTTCTACGAATTGAGGATGAATGAAGGACGAAATAACTATCGATCCTTGTAGGCTACAATCCTCAATAAAGGGTAAAACCCCCAAAATACCCAGTGATTGGGTGAGTTTTCGGGTAGTTGGGCAAAGAAACCTGAAGTTAGGGTTTGGAGTAAAATTTACTCAATCAATTAAGAAGAGATCCGTCTAGGAATCTATAAATACGAGAGGGTTGAATTCTTTTTGGAGCATTAGTGTGGATCAATTCATTTGTTTCTTGAGCATTGGCTTTGAGGGTTTTAAGACCCCTTTCCTTCTTGTCAATTTCGGTGGTGAAAGATCCCACCCTAGTTGACACCATTCCATCTTTTTATTTTATTTTATTTTTAGACACAAGATTGCTATCTGGAAAGGCAACAAATTTTGTTGGTTCTTAATCCTTGTTTGGCACAGGAAAATATCTGGAGAGACAATGAATTCTCTGTTGGCTATGATTCTTTGTCTTGGCATAGGAAGACCATCCAAGAGGAAAGTCAGTGAGGAATTCTTTGCTTCCTAAAGCTTGCTTAGCACAAATTTGTGAAGGAGGCTTTGTCCAATTCAACGAACTCTCCTAAGACATAATCTGAGCAATAGGGCCTTTGAAGTGTTTGCCTTGAAGTAGATGTATTCTCTTGGGACTGAGTAGAAAAGGGAAACGAGGCTTCTGTAGTATCCTAGCCAGATGAGGGTTTCTAAGACTAGAGAATGTGGGTTCGGTGACTTGACTCATAGCTCTATGGCATAATTGTAAGTTTTGTGATTGGATTTGTGAGCCTTTGTGGCCAATTGTGAACTCTATGACCTATGGTGCAATTTTTGGGAAGACGAGATATTTGGGGCTAAAATATAGGCATCACATTCTTGTAGCAACATTGTGGCAAAGGATTCGAGTTTTCTGAAGTCAGGAAAGACATTTCGCAGGGAAACTTACTAATTCTGAGCAGATCGAATACCACTCGGTGGAGGATGTCTTCAACAAGCTCTATGTTTGGTGCAAATTCCTCTTAGAGAGCTCCGAACTTATCTAAGGCACAAATCTTGCAACAGAGATAGGAATCACACCCCTTTTATTGACCTGAGATCAACACAGGGGTTGAAACAGTTGACGCAAGGGCAACAATTGGAACCAATTATCCATACCAACCTTGCATAAGTTTTTCCTGACTGTGGACAATCTTCTAGTCAGGGTACCTTTGTATGTTCAATCAATTCTATTTTATTTTCTCTATTGTATCAACTATATTGCATGTCCATTGGTGAATATCCACTAAGTGGGGTTATTGTATTGACCTTGTTGTATGGCCGAATTGGGGTTTTACTAAACATGAACATTGCTTGTTGAACATTGTTATTGCATTGTTTTATTGTATGGAATATGTTTATTCATTGTAATATTGAGAAATTGTACTGTCAAGGAAGAATAATTTTAATTGGATCGAGGAAGACTTGCCTAAAAAACACTAGAATCCTAAGAAACTCTGGGGCTAAATTACCCTAGCACACTGCACTTTTAGGCAAGCAATTAAGAAATTTATAATGGTGCAGGATCTTCCATTATTCCATCCATCAAACATAATTGTGCACCCTGTTTTGGTCCATGAGAGCTTGAACTTTGTAAGGTACTCTTATATTCTTTGGACCTCATTCTGTAAATGTGACCCCCTAATATCATGAAAACTAGGGCCTTTGAAGCCTAAATTGCATGCAACTATAACATCTATTATAGGTAGATAATATGGAGAATTAGTAGCATTGAACAATGTTTCTAATCATACCACCATCTAGCAATGCATTCCCAAGCAACTTCCCTCTCTATCTTCTTCCATTTGGCATCAAAGGTGGGTTGAGCATCAGGGGTGGTGCGAGGTACAAAGAAAGAGTCAAGATTTCTTGATTATGCCCTTTTCAAACTAGATGAGCAAGGGCCAAAAGCATGCTCATCTCCAAATCTAACAGGGAAACTAGAGGAATTTTCAAAACTTGGCATATATGCTTCAAGATTAGGGTCTATGAAAGGAGCATCATCTTTTTTACTTTTTCCTATGCCCTTTTTAACTTTCTTGTTCTTGCTCTTTTCTACTAGGAAGGCTTCAATCAAACCCATCATATGATTTTTTAGGTCATTAAAGACTTTCTCACAAGGTTCTACTTGGCCTCTCAAATAAGCTAAGTGTTTCTTAATCCTATGGATTACCCCACCTTTAATGACCTTCCCACAATAGTTGCAAACATTTTTCCCATCATCTTTCAAATGGAAATGTCACCATGTTGGATCATTCTTGCTTTTAGGGGCCATGGCAACCTCTATAGCAACAAATAAAAATCTGCATACAAAGCCATAACAATTCTTACTTTTTAGGAAAAAAATTTGAGAGAAATACAAGAAAAAATAAAATAGAAATCTGCATAGAAAGCCATAGCAATTCTTACTTTATAGGGTAAAAATGAATAAATTTTAAGATAGAAATACAAATAAATTTTTAAATAGAGATCTGCATAGAAACACCTAGCTTTTTTAAATATCCGGGGAAATAAACAACAGTTTTTAATAGAAAAATAGAAGAAGATTAGGCTCCTTGACATACCTAGAGAAGCCATCCAAAAGTTGACAATAATAGCAACTCCAACCAACAACAAAAGGCAGCTCCAAAAAATAACCCAAAAACCCCTTCAATCACCTCCAAAAACAGCTAAAAACCAACCCACAATCTTTGACAAAAAATCTTTTGAAGTAGCTCTGAATCCCTCCAACAAACTCTTTCCAACCTAGCCCTTCAACCAACTCTCCAAATCTACACAAGAACCTCCTAAGAACAACCCTGCAAAATAAGAAATATCTCTATGAAACCCACTCAAAAATCTCAACTCAAGAAATACAAGAAGCTCAAATAAATAGTGTGAGTAAAATAGAGGGGGGAAGGTTTTGTTTAAGTTTGAGAGAGATTTCAGTTTCCATTTTTGTGGGCCAGTAGCCAGCCAAGAGAGATTTTTTTTTTTTTTTTTTAAATGCAAATATGGCCCCACATGTTGCAATGTACACATTTGTACCAAAATAGCTAGTTTAGTGAAAATGATAGTTCATGTGACGGTCCAAACTGGTTTTGCCCTCAAAATGGTCAGATATGCCGATTCAAACCAATTTTGATAACATTGGAATGCACATTGTAATCCTTCCAGTTGGACCTTATGATTGCTTGAAAGTCCTCTTCCCTAGCCTAGCAGGAGTTGTATTTGAAGGGTGTCGTTATCTTCTCCTCTCTAGAACTTAACTCCCAATAAATAAGATAATGATCCAGACATTTTATCAAGTCCAACCATAATCTAAAGTTGGTGAATTTATCCAAGACTAGGTGGTGGACCATGAATCGATCTAGGTACTTAGAAAACCTTGCCTCTCCCGACCTATACAAAGGTGGGCTTTAGTTCGAGGGGTTCCACATCAACCCACCGTTGCGATTTAAACCCATTTGAGAAGAAGTTTGCCAAGTGGTCTAGCCTAGTTAATGATCCCCACACCTCACCCCTATTTAATGTCAGGGTCAAATCACCATCCACAACCACATTTTCCTTTTTGCTCCATTGATAGGAGAACATTTTTTAGTAGAAGTCCTCCTTTCCTTCATAAGGCATGTAGATGTTGGCAAAATAGATTGGCCCCTCTAATATTTTGCAAAACAATTTTCTAATTAGACCTAATGTGACAACAAAGGAATTTATCAGGCTTAAGTTTGGACACCACCCCATGACCAAGCATGCTATTCCCAAAGCATCTAATGAAAGAAAACCCAACCAACATGTAATTTCTTTAACTCCTTAACCAAAGTATCCCCATTCCCCATTGTTCCTTGCATGAAAACAACCTCCAAGAGTTCAAAGAGATAAATTGTTTGAGAGCCTCCTTCTTGGCTTGGCCCCTAGGCCACAAATGTTTAGGGAAAGGTGTTTCATGGTGGAACCCTTAAAGGGGTGTTCTTGTTGAAATATGTAACTAGGTTCGGTCTTCATAATGACTTATGTAATCTTGATTTTATGTATTTGATGTAAAGAGAAGAAATTTATTATTGTTATTTTGTAGAATGGGTTTCATGCTCAAGATCAATTTATTTATAGGTCAAGCACCCATTGAGTGCTTCTAGGGTTTGTCATAGAGTCAAGAAGTCGATAGAGTCATTGTCATATATGAAAGATCCCGTTGGGCATCTTGTATCAAGTCAAAAGAATTTTTGTAAGTCAAAAAGTGTCTAAAGAGTCCCTCTAAGACAAGTCGGGCTAAGCAAAGATAAGTCGGCCTCATAAAGGTTGTTCAAGCTCCTGGAAAGCTATATATAAGAGTGCCATTGACCTCATTGGTAGGAAAAATACTCACTCAGGTTCAATCTCAAGGACAAGAAGAAAAGAAGCCTAAGAACTAGTGAAGAGGAGGAAAACTAAAAGAAGAAGAAAAGTGAAGTTTTTGAGGACTGTTTTGGGTCACCATCTCTCACACGTGCAAGGAAAACTAGGGCACATCTTGTTGCTACATAACAGAAATTAAGGTCACCTTAAGGAGCTGAAATTTGGGGTCATAAGGATCAAGTTTGCAGGCCGAGTCGTCAAGGATAAGAACCCCAAGCGAAGGAGAAAGAAGGCATATTTCACCATATTTTCCCACACGTGCGAAGCTAGGGTTTTTGCAGTTAGGCCAAAAGTTGCAACCAAAATTGCAGGTCCGAAATTTTGATCAAAGGAGAAGTTGCAGTTGCTAAGGGAAGGTTGACTTGGGTTGACTTTGTAAGAAAGTTCATCAAGGAGAAGTTTGACTTGGTCTTGGAGGGGTCTTTGACAAGGGCCTTAGGTCTTGGAATTCGCCATTTGAAGATTCTATAAGAAGAGAATAATTCTTGTGGGTTTTCCTCTCAAGAGGAGAAGTTTTGGCTCTGGCTAGCAACCTACATCTTGTGCCCTTGTGTACTATTGAACTTCATGTTTTGGTAGCTGTTTGATGATAAAAACACCATAATAATAAGTAAAGAAGAATCTAATAAGAAAGAAAAGTAAAAGAACATCACAAGCAGTTATTAAGGTAAGAGAAATCACCCTATTCTAGTTGCCCTTTATTTCTCAACACGGTATCAGAGTCAAGGTGACGACAAGAAGAAAAGAGGCAACTTGAAGATCATACAATTGAAGGAGGACACATAAGGGTTGAGAATACTAAGAAGCAACAAGGACTATCCATCACATCACAAGGATCATATCATCTAGAAGGAACAACACTTGGAAGAAGAAGAAGACCTCAAGACCCTACCTCCACTTAAAGAGAAAAGGACTCTACACTCTTGAAGCATCCTTGGGAGGCTTACACATTCTACAATCATCGACCTACGAAATCACGAAGAACACTCCATCATCGAAGGAATCAAGGCAATCTCCTTCTCTTGGAAGTATAGATCACATCTCAATCATCCTTGAAGAAGATCATCAGGCAATCATCATCAAGGCGACATCTTCAATTGTCAAAGGAGTAGAGGAAGAAAACATCATAAAAAAGGCATCAAGTTGAAGATATCATCATCAAAGGAGCATCTTCACTTGACAAGTAAGTATTCTATATTTTACCTACAATGACTTCTTTCTACAAGGAGAACAACAAACTTGTTGGGTCATTGAATTACCTTGCATGGAAGAAGAGCATAGATTTGATCCTCATAGAAAATGAAGTTAGTGAATATCACATGCTCAATCATCAAACCTTCTCAAGGGAAATCTCAAGCTCTATTGAAATATATGAAAGGAGGGATAAGGGCTAAAAGAATCCTCATTGAGTCAATAAAGGATTCTCTCATCCCCTATGTAGCAAAGTTTAAGACATCAAAAAAGATCTATGAAAAGTTGGTAGAATTGTTCTCTGTAAGTACTGCAGGAGAAATTATATCATTAAGAACCGAACTATACAAGATGAAGGTATGAAGGGAAGAAGCGGTAGCCTCATACCTTGTGAGGGTATCTCAAATAGGAGATTAACTACAAGAGCTAGGAGAAGTAATGTCTGATCGAGGGGTGACCACCATTGTGCTCAATGCACTACCAGATGAATGGGGCAAATTTCTATCTAGTATCTATGGTAAGAAGGAATACGCCATTGAATGATCTATGTTCATTATGCAAAATTGAAGAAACCAGATTGAAGGAAAAGAACGACGCTGGATCAAGTGAGCAAACTCAAGCATTTGCAGCTATGACAAGGAAGAAAGGGAAGTCTCGAAAAATATTTCAAAAGAAAATCAACATGTCTAAGAGTCAATGTTATGAATGTAATGAATATGGGCATTTCAAAAGGAATTGTCCTAAACTCAAGAAAGACAACAAGAAGAGCAAGGAAATAAATGAAGCCAATGTCACCAAAGAATTAGAAGAACTAGAAAAGAAAAAGTCAAAGAAGGAAGAAGTGATAGACCTCCACTATTAAAAGGTCTCTCACACATTTAATCTATATTCAAGTACATAGAAGTTAGCAAGTAAAAGTAGGAAGCATCATAGTCATGATAAGATGCACTATATCTGAAATTGAGATGACATCATCATAGAGGCATGGAAGGATAGCCGAAGCAGAAGCTTATATAGTTGAAGCAGTCATAACGTCATCACATTTTTTTAAGTTTGAAATTTTTTTAATGCTGACAATTAGTGTCAGCGAAATATTTGTAATAAACAGGAAAAAATGCTAATAATCGGACTATCAGCACTTTTTGAGTTTAGAAAATTATTCGAGGAATACACTGACGACGGAAGTGTCAACGTTATCGGGTATTTGCTGATAACTGGACTATCAACGCTTTTGTGAGTTCATCAAATTTAAAAATGCATTGACAATGGGAGTGTCAACATTATCGTGTGTTTGAAAATAAAAAAGGAAAATGCGCTGACAATGGGAGTAGCAGCACATTTCTGTAAAAATGGTCAATTAAAACTCCATTTTTTCCTATACAACCCAATAATTTCGGGCACGCTTTCCAAACAAATGAGAACGAGTTTTTCAAAACTGAAAGAGGCTTTTGTCAGCAACAGACCCATTTAAAAATACCTCTCTCAGTTTTCTAACAACTATCACGATTTTGGATTTTTGAAGGGATCACTAGACCCTATTTTTCAGGATTTCAAGAGGAAAAAACTCATGGACAGTTGTTGACTTGGATGCCACTTCACCATATTCGACTTGTTGATCCTTATCTCCAACCATGACTCCAACAACAGCATGATCTTTAGATGCAGATAGGTTTGGAAAGTTTCATATGCATGTACCTAAGAGATTTATACTTCTATTATTGGATTACTGTAATTATTTTTGAGCTACAAACATGTTTAAGTTATTGTGATGCTTATATAAGCAAGAACTGCTGAGGAAGAAAGGGTTGGCGTTTATTTGAGATATAACATCCTCATGTATTTTTGAGCAGATCTTAATGAAAACAGTGTTTATGAGCATTTACATAAATTCTTGTGCTATATTTCCCTGTTTGTCTTTTGCTTTGTTTTATATTTCCTCATGTCTGAAAAACTAAGTGTATGAGATTGGGATTCATATTTTATGCTCCTGGGACCTGTTTCTTTATTTCTCAGGGATTAATAATTGTTTTTCACTTAACCCTTACACTAATTTTCTTCATCTTTTTCTAAATCACTTAAGTGTTAAAGGAATTATTGCTACCCTGGTTTGTGTTTTGCTCATTGAAACTGTGTTTGTATAAAACCTGATTGGGTTAGACTCCATGCCCAATGGTAGTATTTTCACATAGCCCAACCAAATTTCAATCAGTCTTCAATAAATCTAGCCATAGGACTCAATTGCAAACCTTCTACTACAGTGACTTTGAGTAGTTGAGCTTTTAGGGAGAGATCCCTCTTACGGTTGAAGGTTTAGCTTTCAACCTCAAAGAGGTTTGAGGTTACCTTAGAGGTTTTCCCGTAGCCGAGTTTCCTCTAAGAGATAACACATAGTACATGATAGAAAGGAAGTAGGTCATGGCATCTTCATTGGAAGCATAGAAGGATGACCGAAGTAAACAATTCATATAGTTGAAGCAAGACATCTAGCAAGATAAGAAGATAAAAGTTTGTCACACCTCATCATCATTAGAAGGAAGCATTTGCAGAATAAGGATCATCAAGATCCTCCACAAAATCTTTGTTGAAAAGATTCACCTCTACTAAGAAGAAGCAAGTGTTTCGCAAATAGTTTACAATCCATCTAGTATGGAATCCATAGTTTAGAAGGATGATGGTACGATGACAAAAATGAATAGCATGTCAAGTTGGTTGAAGTATGTTCATCTTCAAGCAATAAAGGGAAGTTGCTAAAGGAAGTCTAGATGACCACATGAAGGAAGAGGTATGAATATATTTGATAATAGATAGATAAAGCCATGTCATCATTGCAGATGAAATGGTTAGAATGCTCTGAGCATGATAGAAAAAGGAAAACTTCCTTCTGCATGATACATGAAGGCATGAATACAATGTGCCTTGAACTCTTCTACATGATGACATGATATGACCTCATGGAGAATATGATGTGGTTGGCAACTATGACTCCTATGATAAAGGAAGATCCTGGGGAAGCAATGTGCAAAGGATGATGAAAGAAGAGTTCGTGAAAGATATATCTATAAGATAAGATAAGTGATCAACATCTAACAAGAAATATTAGCTATGACATCTCCATGGAGAAGGTATAAAGACCCTGATATGTATGCTGGAAAAGGAGACTCTTGGTAATGTAGGTCTTGGAGATGAATTCATACAATATGCGAAAGGATGTTGATGTTACAAGAAGCAAATTTCATGACAAAGGGCCATCATAAAGAGGTAATATTGATTTGATGTTCATTTTATATATTTGAAAGAAAGCAGCGGGTTGGGCTGTAACAGGGCTACCGGAAGAGGTTGTAGAAGTTCATCTACAACTAAGATTGTATGAAAGATCCTGAAAGAATGATAACTTGGGAGAGGTAGTAGTATGAAGGATAGCTAGATGATGACAAGTAGGTCACTTCTCGATAAAGAGAAAGATGACATAACTATTGGTTCAACACTATGTTTCGTTGAAGGGAAGTGATGGAGAAGATGGCCAATGCCCTACGAAGAAGTTTTGGAAGAAGATGGCTCCATGATGAAGAAGTTGAAGTTCATCCATGACATGATGATGCAAAAATGAGGAGCTCTACAATCAATTGATAGTACCATGATCTCCACCAATGAGCAAATAGTTGTTGTTGTAAACAAGTCCCTAGTTAGGAAGGAGCTTGGGTAAATTCCTTTTATAGGAATGTGTAGATCCTCCCTAGTTGAGAGATAGACACATCCTTCTTGTCTTCATGATATGAAGAAAGAATCGAGGATTGGGTAAGCATTTGAATTTCGATAGTCTTTGAGCATGAGGTAGGGCATCCAATAGGCAAGGGTAGTCAAAGAGAAAATTCCATGAGGATGTGTAAATCCAAGATGGGAATTGTCCTAGAAGGACATACCTTGTGAACATCTGGATGGAGTATGTGCCTTGAGAGATTGTTACCCACCACCTATGGGTAGTGTATATAGGAGAATTTTTCTCCTATATGGCCCTTAGTTAGCAGCCAACAACCCCTTGCAGCCACCAGATGGCTCGATGTGCCATGGTTTTCGCCACTCGAGCCAACCATGTGGTCCCTCGACCACTTGTCATGAATGTATGTTTAAAGGGGGACCTCATGATACCAAAGGTATGGCTTTTCATTGGTATAGTTGAGTGATTTCCCTTACTTATCATGGGCACTTTTGGGCATGGATTGGTTGGGGGGGGGATTCGGCAGAAAGATTGGGTTAGGTTTGTATTCTTGTCTCCACTGACTGATTTCATGGTTACCCTTATATCCTAGTCCCGTGGATCTCCTTTACTGGCCATTATCTTTAGGGTTGGCACTACTTTAAAAATCCTAATTTTGGTTGTGGTCCTACTTCCCGATACCACCTACATTACTCCCCTTCCACTCATTTTAGCCCCATTCATCTCTTTTCCATTCGGGTCCACAGGGTTAGCCTCCCCCTCCACTTGTCCACACCTTGGGTCAGGCTTGGAATGATGCCCTGGAGGTTGATGCAGTTAAGAAGAAAATAAAAAGCATAATTTGGCCACTCTCAACAGGAAATGTATCACAAAATGCAAAAGATGGTCGGGACATACAAATTTAGCACGTGGGCAAAAGCTAAACATGAGCTCTACCCCTTATCCATGGCTATCACCCTGGTTCCTATGGGCCCTAGATGAGCCCCCCTTCATCATTAAGGGACCCATGATTGTCCTAGCCTCTGGTGCGCGGTGAACTGCCCCACCTTAAGGGGGTATCCACTTACATTTTATGCATCATGCTCTCATCCCTTGGAGCCCCGAGCAAGGGTGGAAACCAAAGGTCAGGGTAACTCATGTACCAGAATTTGCTCGCTCCTACACTCATATACCCAGGTGTGGACTTCCCTCATTATAACTACCCTTGCACCATGACATGTGGTCTAGATGTTTCCCCTGATCCCCACTTCGTTCCATTACTATATCATTTACCACCTACCACTTGAGGGATGTACGATGGACATGTCACCCCCTTTAGAGGTTCAAACCATCTAATAGGGTCCTTGGTTACCCCCCCCTCATTGAGGTTGGAGACACTTGTACATTCCCAAAGCCCACTATGGAAGGGCATGCCACCATGAAGTGCCCCATTGATCCCATGACTTGTAAGCTCTTTTACTTGATTACTCTAATGATTTGTTGTATTGGAGGGCAAGGGGAAGCATTGGATCTTATGCAGGATTGCAGGTGGGTCTCCATTTGGGGCTTGGTCTCCCTATATAGGATCTTAGCCCTCCAGAGGGCCACATTGGCACTTGTAGGGTGAGTGTTGTGAGGCATAGACCTCCATCATAACAGAGCGTACTTCATGGATCCGCAGCACCATTCGTTGATTGCTCGTGTTACACCTTTTGGATGAGGATGATGCACCGGGTTACCATGCCCAACCGGCTCCACACATACACCATTCACTTGGCAAATGTTCCAAAGTTTAGAGGATGTCTCTTGCTGTAGAGGGAGGCCTTATATCATCATCCTGGCCCTTACAAATGATCTACAAGCATTTTCGATCCATTTGGAGACCCATGAGGATGTCCTTGTGCCCCCTACACCCACTTAGGAGCACCCCAGGTTCTTGCTTGGAAAACAAGGGGCCAACCCCTTGTCCACTATGTTTAGAGTCCAGTTCTTCATCATGGCACCCCTTGGACTTCATTAGGTCCCCTTAAAGGCCCAACGGCTCACTTTGTTCATCATTTGACCCTCTTGAGAGGCTTCTTATTATGTTATTGAGCGATTTGGTGGGCATGTCACTATAAGTATTGTTATTATGCACATTATTTTATTTTAGTGGCTCAATTAGGCCAATTTAGCTAAATCGAAGTGTATAAATAGAAGTGAGATGATTCAATTTCATCATCATCACTTGGATTGGGCTCTTATCTCTTGTGAGATTTTTGCTATCCCTTTTGGAGGAGGATTTTGGATGTAATGGATGAATTTTGATGTTTGGATATCTTTCTCGTCTTGGAGCTTCATTATTGGCATAATTTTGGTGATTGGATATACTCTTTGCACATGTAAGTAATCTTTTCATGTTTGTTCTTGTTATTTGCTTTAATACATTGATGTTGCTAGGATTTTTGCTATACTAGATCTGAAATTTGTTGCTTTTGTTATGCAAAATTGTGGAAATTTAGTCTTTTGTAGCGTTGCATCATCTCATGTATCATGTGTGAAAGGGTGAATGTTCCTAGAGATTGTTCCTATTAGACATATATTGATAAGTCATCAATTATTGCAAATTGAAGTTAAATTCTTCTAGCAATTGCTCTCATGCCCTAATTGCCATGTGAAGTTGTTTGGGAGGCTCCTTGATTGGGTGTAGTTCCTCTAAATCACAAATTTCATCTTGACTCCATCTTCCCCA
The DNA here is from genome assembly GCA_000404065.3 of Pinus taeda. Lineage (NCBI taxonomy): Eukaryota > Viridiplantae > Streptophyta > Pinopsida > Pinales > Pinaceae > Pinus > Pinus taeda. Next base: position 15,786 of record APFE031560206.1, on the reverse strand, counting down.
AAGGATTAGGCATTGATCCTTCCATAGGTGATCATTTTCAAAGAAAATTCCTCTCAGCTTCCCCTTTTTTTCTAGGTCTAGCCTCCATAGGTCACCCAAGGCATCACTTTTCTCACCATTTAGCCATCAAAAGAATTCAATCCCTTGCCCACAACTGTGCTGGTGTGTCCTCGAGAAGCCCTCCAAATTTCCTGAGATTTCGACGGTGGGATCTTGAGATATTTCAAGCCCTAGCTCGAAGATTAATTCTTGCCCTTGGTTTCCCATTGGCTAGTAACCTCATTGGGATCATAGCACTAAATCATCAAAGCAAGATTCTTTCTTTTATCCTCTTCCTTCCCCCAATTAGGTTAAGTACATCCTTGATTGATTAATCCCATATCCTTGACCTAATTTTGGGTCCACTTGGTCCTTGGTGGTCCCGCAACTTGTTGACTCCAATTCCACAAAGAGCACTTAGAAGCCAAGCATTCATAAGGCCTTTTAAGATTAGGGGCTTCCTTAACAAAACATACTCCCAAACCCTATCCTCAAAATCCCTCTCAGCCCTTCCTAGAGATCCCATCACCTTGCTTCTAAAGCAAGCAACCCATTTAATTGACTCTCTTGCGAATAGGCTTAGGAATCACTTCCTTATCTTATCATTGACTATATCTATTCTAGTGATTCCTCACATACCGGGGCTCCTCCCATTGGTCAAAGTCCGTAAAGAGCAGGAGCCTTAGCTGAGGTGATAGTGGGCTATCACTCCATTGCTACCCTTGACCTAGTAGTTTCCTTATAGGATTTTTTCGTAGGACCCCTGCTAGTTTGAGCGGTAACAGAGACAATGATGAAGGTGTCTATAAATCATTGTCTCCCGAACATTGTGCTTTGATCTTGTGGAGAGATAGAGCTGTTAGTCAAGGCCTTGCTATGTGACATTGCTGGTTGATATGATGAGATGCACTGATTTAAGCTGATAAGATAGCTTAACAATTTGACTCTTATGAGAATTTTTCAGTATGAGAATGTCCAAGTACTGTGTATGTATTATGAATACCTCCCTAGTTAAGGAGTGTTGAAATATGTAACTAGGTTTTGTCTTCATAATGGCTTATGTAATCTTGATTTTATGTATTTGATGTAAAGAGGAAAATAAAATTTATTATTGTTATTTTGTAGCATGGCTTTCATGCTCAAGGTCAATTTATTTATAGGTCAAGCACCCATTGAGTGTTTCTAGGGTTTGTCATAGAGTTAAGAAGTCAATAGAGTCATTGCCATATATGAGACCCCATTGGGCATCTTGTATCATGTCAAAAGAATTTTTGTAAGTCAAAAAGTGTCGAAAGACTCCTTCCAAGACAAGACGGCCTCATAAAGGTTGTTTGAGCTCCTTGGAAGCTATATATATAGTGCCATCGACCACATTGGAAGGAAAAATACTCACTTGAGTTCGACCTCAAGGACAACAAGGCCAAAGACTTGGCGAGGAGGAGGAAAACTAAAGGAAGAAGAAAAGGAAAGTTTTTGAGGACTGTTTTGAGTCACCATCTCTCACATGTGCGAGGAAAACTAGGGCACATCTTGCTACTACATAACGAAAATTAGTCACCTTAAGGAGCCGAAATTTGGGGTCACAAGGATCAAGTTTGTAGGCTGAGTCATCAAGGAAGGATAAGCACCCCAAGCGAAGGAGGAAGAAGGTAGATTTCACCATATTTTCCAACATGTGCGAAGCTAGGGTTTTTGCAGTTAGGTTGAAAGTTGCAGTCAAAATTGTACTAAATTTGGTTGACGGAGAAGTTGCAACTACTATAAGGCAAGGTTGACTTGGGTTGACTTTGTAAGAAGCAAATTCATCAAGGAGAAGTTTGACTTGGTCTTGGAGGGGTCTTTGACAAGGGTTTTAGGTCTTGGAATTCGTCATTTGAAGATTCTATAAGAAGAGAAGAATTCTTGTGGGTTTTCCTCTCAAGAGGAGAGGATTTGGCCCTGGCTAGCAACCTACATTTTGTGTCCATGTTTTGGTAGTTGTTTGATGATAAGAACAACATAATAATAAGTAAAGAAGAAGTTGATAAGAAAGAAAAGTAAAAGAGCATCACAAGCAGTTATCAAAGTAAGAGAAATCACCCTAATCTCGTTGCCCTTGATTTCTCAATAGTTCTTAGCTTTGAATACCCTAATGAGTAATCTTTTCTTGCCTTGATTGACTTCTCTATTGGTCTTGACTTGTACCAATTTCAAAGCCTTTTTTCGGCCCACTTTGCGAGTTTGACCTCCCTAGACTGGTCTAACCCTAATCCACTAGAAGACTAAGAGGACAAAGTAGAAACCCTAGGTCTCAAATAGTAAGGTTGTCCCCCTTGCTTAGCTGGATTCTTTTGGGATTTTGAATGAAGCTTGGAACAAGAAAAACCCTCCTCATTAGATGATGAACCCTCCAATATGATAGAAGTAGGAAAGTTGTTAGAGGTTGGATCCTTCCCCCTCTTAGAGAAATGAAGAGCATGGGTGGCCCTAGGGCCTCCCAATGGGTTTAAGTTTCCTAGGCTTTCCCTCAATGATTCTTCTTCTAAACCCCTAAAAGACGTAGTGATCAAAAGAAGTGAGCACAAGGAAGTAGGAGATGATTTACCTATCAAAGGAGCACTTTGTTCTAGCATCTTGTTAATTTGTCAAAGTTGCAAGCTTGTGAAATCTAAGAAGTCAAACTTATTTCCTATGGGTTATGAAGTCACTCCCTTGCTCCCAAACCTTGATACCTTTCAGCCACTTCGGCTTTCCATTTCGATCCATGGCATTCCATTCTCCTTCGATAATCTTGGAGGTGCATCATTCTCAAACTGAGAGTGTGGAGACCATGCTAGAAATTCGTCTCGAGCTATGCTTGTAGGGATGTAGTACCCTTTTCTATCAAGATCTCCATTTGGAACGTTTTTTGTTCAATCCTAGAGTTATAGCCATATGAATGGCACCTAACGCACATGAAGGGAAAATTAATGTAATCCAAGACTTGGGAATGGGTGGTATTGCCCACTGAGATATCCATTTCAAACAAATCTTGGCTACAGTTCATTTCCACTAGAAATTGAGCCACTGAATGGGTATTTTAGCCTTTGTAACTATCAATTGCAACTATGAAATTATTGAGGGAATTTCCCAATTGTTGCAAGGGCTTGATCTGATCGAAGCTCCATAGGTACGCTAGGTAGTTTAATTCAGAATAGATTAGCCTTTAAAAAATCAACTTGAGCATCAAAATTAGGTTTCCAGAGTGTGAGAGAAATGATGAAGAATGTAGTTAGGTTCGGTCTTCATAATTGTATGATGTAATTTATTTGTCAAAAGAAATTTTATTATTAATAAAAAGGACTTATTAAAACATGGGTTTCATGCTTGGGTCATCATTTTTTAGGTCAAAGTCTCCATTGTAGGCTTCTAGGTTTTATATTGAGTCAATATTATCATTGTCAATTTTATTAGACCCTTCTTGGCTTTTGTATCATGTAAAAAAAATATTTTTGAGTCAAATAGGTCAATTGACACCTTCACACCAAGTTCGTCCTATCCTGATGAAGTTGGCCTACATTAGGGCAATTCGACCCACAAAAGAGGCTATATATAGAGAGGCAGTTGAATTCATTTGCATCACTCTCTCAACAAGTTCGAGACAAAAGAAAGAGAGGCAAAAAAAGTGCGAAGTTGTTAGAGAAGGAAGAAGATTGCAAGGGAAGACAAAAATCGAAGTTTTGGGCTATTTTTCTCTCACATGTGCGAACTTACTAGGCTATTACTGGGGCCAAAATTCTGAATTCTACCACAGGTCGAAATTCTGCTACTAGGGAGGCTGAAATTCTGCTACTGCAAGGTCGAAACTCTAGGTCAAAGCTGATGTTGGAAGACTATCACTTGGAGAAGAAGGAAGGGCTGACTTGGTAATTGGAAGTCTGTGTTAAGTCAAAGAGTCTTGGACTATCTCATCTTGTGTAATATCCCGTTTCAGAGATATTCTCCAAAATCCCAGTAAACTCCAACCAAATACGCACAAATGATATAATAACCGAGAAGCTTAAAATGATAAAAATAATAATGGTGCAACATATATTAATGTAAACATGAAATATAAGCAGAGACTCGAGAAATGTAGAGAGAAATGCTAAGCCATTTTATTATACTGAGTAATGGAATGAGTACAGAAGGTGATAAGAAAGATGGCACCTCGATTTGCACCAGGCAAGTGAAGAAATACACTTAGAATAGCAAAGGAATGGCCTCTCTCTGAAGTGCGTGATGTTGTTGGGAAACTGTTGTGCTGCTGCTACTACTGGAAATCAAATGAGGATTTGGGGTTGTTCCCCTCCTCAGAAAATGTTGAAACTCTGGAATCAGCCTCTACTTAGAAAACCCAGAAAAACCTAGAAAGCTTTTTTGAAATGGCCGACCCCCGAAAATCGTCCCCTTGGGGAATAACGCAATCCGTCAAGGTTCTGCGCTGCCATTGAGTAGAATCCTCCAAAATACCGCATGAAACTCTGCCAAAACTCCTCCAATATGCAAGAGCTGATCTCTTGCTCAATCTCCCAGCTCAACTCCTCCACAAGTCCCCAATCCGAAACTGCCCCCAGAAAAATTGCGTCCCTCTCTCTCAAGACTACGCAGTCCTCCAATGCTCAGCTCCACCTCAATGCCAAAGATCGAAACTATTGCAACAAGACTGCTGAAACTACCTTGCCCGAGTAGGCACTCGAAGTCCCTCGGGGCTAAGGGTGAGATCTCCGAACGGAGACACTCAGTGCACTAAACAGTGTCGCAGACAGGCTAAACAACCAGCGTGCTCCAAGTCGAAGTGACTAGCTCAAATGCTCATAACTGAATGCCAAAATGAGGAGGCTCCTCTCTCCTTTATAGCATTGGCCTCTCTCAATCCCAAGGCTCACCTTCTCCAACGTAATCTCCTCTTGCCATGTGTTCCTTTTCTCATCTACGCAGTTCCTCCAAGTGTTTGTGTGGGCCCCATCTCTGCGTGGTCCTTTGGCCCCCTTGGCTCCCCCTTTAAGTCACAACGTTGTGCTACTAGGAAGTGACTTTTATTCTAAAAGTGAGTTATGTCCCCTTTCCCTCACCTTTTTATTTACAAATAACTATGGAAGGCAAAATTGAGCAAAATCGAATATTCCAATTAGCCATGGCTAATTAGGAATATTACAATCTCCCCCAACAAAATGTTGCTTGTCCTCAAGCAACTGAAGTGATGGATGCTGCAAAATTTTCTCTCTTTCAAGTGGCATCCTCATTCGGCAAATTCTTCCACCTCACCAAGAATTCCTGGATTGTCCTGTTTCGTAGCTGCCTCTCCCTGGTATCAATAATAGCCTCTGGCTACAACACCAAATGCCCCTCATGATTCGTGGGTGGTAGCTCATCTGTCACTGTCACATGCTGCCCCAATGCCTTCTTCAGGCATGATACATGAAAGACGTTATGAATCTTGCTGCCTTGGGGCAGCTCCAACTCATACACAACCTGTCCAATCCTGCGTATCACCTTGTATGGCCTATAAAAGCTAGGCTTCAGCTTCTCAGCCCCCTTCTGCTTCAGTGACGATTGTTGGTATGGCTGTAATCGTAGGTAGACCAAGTCCCCTACCTCAAACTGTTTCTCCACTCGACCCCTGTTAGCATACAGCTTTTGCTGGTACTGTGCTGTAGCCATATTATCCTTGAGAGCTCGGAGAATATCCTGACTCTCCTGGATCCAAATCTTGGCTCTCGGAGCCTTGCTAGCACCAAACATCACGTCAACAAAAGATAAGGGATGATATCCATACAAAGCATAAAATGGTGACATACCAATAATCTGATGTGTAGCTTTGTAACAGTACTCCCCCAGATGCAACCACTTCACCCGTGCTCGCTGATGCCCACTGACGTAGTTACGCAAGTAGCCCTCCAGCTACTTGTTAACTATCTCTGTCTGCCCGTCCATCTGTGGGTGATAACTGGTACTCGGCGTCAACTCCGTCCCCACCAATCGGAAAAGCTCCTGCCAAAATCCGCCCATGAAACAGCTATCCCTGTCATTAGTGATGGTCTTGGGAAGACCATGTAACCTGAAAATCTCTCTGAAGAACAACTCGACCACCTGCGTTGCTGTGTAGTGTGCGGATATGGCGAAAAAGTGTGAGTACTTTTTCAGCTGACCAACAACGACAAAGATGCAGTCCTTGCCCTGTACCATAGAAACACACTCCCATTTCCCCTTCGGAATGGGAAGAGGCTGTAATAGTCCTGTTGGATGGTTCATCTTCCCCTTGTTCCTCTGGCAAACATCGCACTCCCGGACATGCTGGAGTACGTCCTCCTTGAGGCCCTTCCATGAGAACCTCTCTCTAATGGCCCTGTAGGTTTTGGTAAACCCCTGATGACTTGCCAATGGTGAACCATGTGACGCTTGAAGTATCTTCTTCTTGAGCTGAGATCCCTCAATCAAGAAGATTCGATCCCTGTAGTAGATGATCTCATCGACCACCCTGTACCTGTCATCCGCCACCTGCCCATCCAGAACCTCACATGCAAATCTATCCTTGGAGTACTCTACTAGGAGTCGAGCCCTCCAGTCTCCGTCCAAGTTCATAAGAGACAACATGGCTGGTCTACATGAAAGGGCATCTGCTACCACATTGTTCTTACCCTTGACATACTCAATGTCAAAATCATATGCTTGGATCTATTGATCCACTTTTGTTGCCTCCTCCTGTAGCCTGCTTCTGCCTCCAAAAAGAACTTGAGGTTGTTGTGATCAGTCCTCAACTCTAACCTGTTACCACCAATACTGTCGATACTTGGCCAATGCATGCAATGATGGCCAGCATCTCCTTGTCGTATATAGAATACAACCTCTCGTGCGGAAGGAGCTTCCAGCTCTCAAAGGCTATAGGGTGACCTCCCTGCATCAACATTGCGCCGATCCCCTCTCTCGGCGCATCACACTCCAAAATAAATGGCTGCGTAAAATCCGGCAATGCAAGCACTGGGCAACTGCTCATAACCTCCTTGAACCTGTCAAAGGTTCGTTGCGCAGTATCCGACCAGTTGAATTCCCCTTTCCTCGTCAAATCTGTCAGGGGTGCAGCAAACTGTGAGAAACCCTTGACGAACTCCCGGTAGTAAGTGCAAATGCTAACGAATCCTTGAAGTTCTGTCACATTTCTCGCCTCCGGCCAATCTCTGATGGCCCTGATCTTCTCCTCGTGGACCCTCACTCTGTCCACCCCTATGATGTGTCCCAAGTATAACATCTCCGTCAACCCAAACTCACACTTGGAGAGCTTGGCATAGAATTGCTATTCTTCCAAGATGCGCAACACTGTCTCGATGTGCTGGAGATGCTCCTCCCAAGTCTTGCTATAAATGAGGATATCATCAAAGAACACCCATACAAACTTCCTTAAGTGACTGCGGAAGATGTGATTCATGCAAGACAGGAATGTAGTTGGGGCGTTGGTTAGCCCGAAGGGCATCACCAAAAACTCAAAGTGCCCATAGTGACATCTGAAGGTGGTCTTGGGAATGTCCTGTTCCCTCACGCGAATTTAATGGTACCCAGATCTCAAATCAATGTTCGAGAAGAATCCTGCTCCTCTCAACTCATCGATCCTGGGTATGGGGTACCTGTTCTTTAGTGTCTTCTTGTTTAGGGCCCTGTAGTCAATGCACATCCTCAATGTGTCGTCCTTTTTCTTCACCAACACCACAGAAGAAGCAAAAGGACTCGTGCTCGGCCAAATGTACCCAAGAGCCAGCAACTCCTTAATGGCCTGCTCAATATCATCCCAATAGGCCTTGGGATGCCTATAGGGGGTAATAATCACTGCATGTATGCCCTGCTCAAGCTCAATGGTGTGCTCAAACCCCCGGTCTGGTGGCTGTCCCGACGGAATCTCCATAAATACTGTGGCATACCGGTCAAGGATGGACTGTATCTCCGGGTGCACTGTCTACCCTATAGTCCCTGCCTCTGATGCACGTAGCTCCACTGCCCACTCTATGTCTCCCTTCCGGAAGACTGCCTCCATCCGATGAGCCGAAACTGTCTAAGGCAGATATGTGTGTTGTCCCCATATCTTCTTATGCCTCCCTGTCTTCTCATCGTCCCATTCCATCTCTAGGGCCTTCCAATCTGTAGTGACCTTCCCTAGAGTGATAAGCCACTGAACACCCAATACTATGTTGGTGTCCGGAATATTGACCACGAAGAAGTGGTCAGTCAGTGTGTAAGTGCCCATTGTTACTGATAACTCTGGAACATAACGAGCACATGCCATGGTTTGATCGCTTGGGAACAAAACTGAGAATCCATCGAAGCTCTTTGTCGGTACACCTCTCCGCTCAACCATCTGTGCATCGATGAAGTTGTGGGTGGCCCCATTGTCAACCAAAACTGATACTCGCTGGCCACGTACTGCCCCCTGTACGCACAACGTCAAATACTTGGGAACTCCTCGCAATGCTGCAAGGGCTCCTCCGGTAGGTGCAAACGCTGCACCACCTGCTGCTGGTGGTGGAGGCGGCGAGGGACCCTGCACAACATGACTATCTCTTGCCTCCACGTCATCCTCCTCATCCTCCTCCCCGCTGCTCTCGGAGAAGACCTCAATAAAATGTGCTTTGCCAGCAGCACATCTATGTCCTGGTGCCCACGACTCCTGGCAAGTAAAGCACAATCGCTTCTTCTTCAACTCCCTCTTGGTATCGTCATCAATCTGTGCTCGTCCTAGATTCCCCTTTGGAGGCGGAATCCTCATGTCCTTCCCCTTAGGCTAGAAAGCCTGTCTCTGGGGGTAAGGTGTTCGGGTCCTGGGTAAGGCATCTTATAAGTCTCGGGTCCTGCTGATAGCATCCTAGAGTGTGGCTGGTCTAGTGGATCTGACCAGACCCTGAAGTGGCTCTGGTAACCCCTCAACAAACATGTAGATCCTCTGTGCCGTGGATAGATCTGGTACCATCACTGAAATCCTCAGGAAGTCTGCAATGTAGGTCTTTGGGCTCCCCCTCTGTTTGAGCCTCGTCAGCTCAACAAAGTGTTGTTCCGGATCCCTCCGGTCAAACCTCTCCATCAATCTCTTGGTGAACTCGACATATGTCGTCACTGAGGAGTGTCCGAGTGTAACCATCCCATGGAACCACCAATCCTGGGCCTCACCATCCAAATGTAATGTCGCCACCTTGATGGCCATTGCCTCCGACATCTGGTTAAGCTGGAAATAGATGTCCAACTTCTCCACCCAAGACCTTGCCGAACTGTTTGATGAACCATCAAACATAGGCAAGTGGAATCTACTAGCTGTGCGGTGGGTGTCTCCATCGTGATAATGCTGATGTCCTCTGTGATGGTCGCGGGGTCTACTATCCCGCTGGAGCTAAAAAAGTCTCTGAATGAGAGAGCATCCCTGAACTCCTGCCAATAGGCTTGCTACTCTGCAAAATAATCGCCCATATGACCACGCTCTGCCTCTTGCTGTGCTCCGGCCCCCATGTTTGCTGCTAGGAAAGTGGGCATGGTAGAGCATGTAGGGGCATGTGAGGCTATCTGCGGAGTAATATCATGTTGAGCGACACCCTACTTTGGAAAATAGTGGGATGTACCCGATCCCTCACCAACGTGGAAAACCCGTGGGTTCTCATGTTGTCTAGCTTCCACTACTGTGAATCTCTGCCCCATCACCTCAATCTACCTCGACAGATCCTGCACTGATTTAAGGAGCATGTACGCAAATCTCTTCCCATCCTCATCTACCATCGGATCCTCCTGCTCTGCGTCCCCCCTTAGGCTCCTTCTGTTCTGCGTCCACCACAGGCTCCTTGCGTTCGGCGTCCACCACCGGAACATAGTCTCCCTCTCCGTAGGTGTTCTCCAACCTATGCCCAGTGTCTCTGTATCTCCTACCTCTGTAACAGATGTAGGGTTTTTCCCTCGGTGTCATAGATTGCTAGCTCCATAGGGTGAGCCAAATCTATGCTTTGATACCACTGTAATATCTCGTTTCAGACATATTCCCCAAAACCCCAGTAAACTCCAACCAAATATGCACATATGATATAATAACTGGGAAGCTCAAAACGATAAAAATAACAATGGTGCAACATATAATAATGTAAACATGAAATATAAGTAGAGACTCAAGAAATGCAGAGAGAAATGCTAAGCCATTTTATTATACTGAGTAATGGAATGAGTACAGGAGGTGATAAGAAAGATGGCACCTCGACTTGCACCAGGCAAGTGAAGAAATACACTCAGAATAGCAAAGGAATGGCCTCTCTCTGAACTGCGTGATGCTGCTGGGAAACTGTTGTGCTGCTGCTACTACTGGAAATCAAATGAGGATTTGGGGTTGTTCCCCTCAGAAAATGTTGAAACTCTGGAATCAGCCTCTACTCAGAAAACCCAGAAAAACCTAGAAAGCTTTTTTGAAATGGCTGACCCCCGAAAATCGCCCCCTTGGGGAATAACGCAATCCGTCAAGGCTCTGCACTGCCAATGAGTAGAATCCTCCAAAATATTGCACGAAACTCTGCCAAAACTCCTCCAATAATCAAGAGTTGATCTCTTGCTCAATCTCCCAGCTCAACTCCTCCACAAACCCCCAATCCGAAACTGCCCCCAGAAAAACTGCGTCCCTCTCTCTCAAGACTGCGCAGTCTTCCAATGCTCAGCTCCACCTCAATGCCAAAGATCGAAACTATTGCAACAAGACTGCTGAAACTAGCTTGCCCGAGTAGGCACCCGAAGTCCCCCGGGGCTAATGGTGAGATCTCCAAACGGAGACACTCAGTGCACTAAACAGTGCTGCAGACAGGCTAAACAGCGAGCGTGCTCCAAGTCAAAGTGACTAGCTCAAATGCTCATAACTGAATGCCAAAATGAGGAGGCTCCTCTCTCCTTTATAGCATTGGCCTCTCTCAATCCCAAGGCTCACCTCCTCTAACATAATCTCCTCTTGCCACGTGTTCCTTTTCCCATCTGCACAGTTCCTCCAAGTGTCTGCGTGGGCCCCATCTCTGCGTGGTCCTTTGGCCCCCTTGGCTCCACCTTTAAGTCACAATGTTGTGCTACTAGGAAGTGACTTTTATTCTAAAAGTGAGTCATGTCCCCTTTTCCTCACCTTTTTATTTACAAATAACTATGGAAGGCAAAATTGAGGAAAATCGAATATTCCAATTAGCCATGGCTAATTAGGAATATTACATCTTGTCTCTGAATCTACTAAAGGAAGAGTTATGACTGGGTTTTCCCCTCATAGGGGTTTTTCCCTGGCTGTCCGCCTACATCTTGTTGAGAATTAGGTAGGGCAACGTTAATTCAAAATTCTATTACATGATAAATGCTTGTGTTATGATTTTATTCATTATCTTTGTTCATCATTATCACATTATTTAATACATCAAATAGGTATTAAAAACAATAACATCAGTGACATAATAGTTAGGCTCTAACCCAGGGCTAAAACCCCTCTTCTCGAGGGAAAAACCCACAAAAACTCTTCTCATAGATACTTCAATAGATGAATCAAAAGACACTTGACACATGTTCACCTTCAAGACATTTGTCACTATCTCTTGCATTCCTCGGCAATTCATACTTCGGTCCTTCATCTTCACAATACATGGCATTGTCACCTAGAGAGTCTTAGTCCCTATCTCGCAGCCCTTGACACAGTCTTTCTCCTTCGCATTTTATGGCAGAGTCTCGGTCTTCACTGATCTTTTGGTCCACAAGAGTCTTCTGACTTTGGTCTTCTTCTAGCAATGTTCCACACTTGTTAAAGTCCTCAACCGAATTACTATTGTCCTAGAACAGTCTTCGGTCCTTCGTTTATATTGTAGAGATGAGATAGGTGTAGTATGAGGCCTCTTGAGACACTTAAGCACTGTTGTTTTCCTCCTCACTATATTATCCTTATTACTTCGCACTTGGATCTGCATTGAGATCCACACTTTAGTAGATTAGATGTGTCTGAATTCCTTCATACTATGATGAGGTCAAGTCACTTCTTTATATAGTGACTTATCTTTGCTATCTAGGCCGACATGAGATCTTTGGAGGTAAGCTGACTTCTTCACAAGGAGAATATTGCCTTTCTTTTACCGACCACAAGAGGGATAGTGACAAGTCTTGGAGTGCAATTTTTACATAAATGACATGTCTATTACATGTGTGACATGACTTCATATACTTGATTTCTTAATTATATTTATGACAAGATGACAAACTCCTAAAGACATCAAGAATAAGTCTTTGACCTATGACTAACTCTTCTTGCTCATGAAACCCATGAAGCAAGGAATACAATACATTTGTTTTTGCCTTTACATAAAATCATAATTACAAGTTATTATGAAGATCGAACCTAGTTACATTCTACCACACTCCCTCTTAACTAGGGAGGCATTCTCAATGGTACTTGGTCATTCTCAATCTGAAGGATTTCTCATAAGAAGAGTCAGATTGGTAACTCATTTGTATAGCATCATATCAACCAGCATTGTCACAGTGCAATGCCTTGACTAATAGCTCCATCTCTCTATGAGATCATGAGCTACAATGCTGGCGAGACCAATGACTATAGACACCTTCATCATTGTCTCTCAAGGTACATACCCAACCGGGTGTTCACTGAGTATGACCTTTTAGGACTATTTTTATCTTGGGTTCCCAACCCTCAAAGAATATCGATCCTCCTGCCTACTCTTATCTTGGATGCCCTACACATCCTCAAAGAGCATCAGATGCTAGATGATTACCCAATCCTCCGTTCTTTCTTCCCAAGTGAAGATAAGAATGTTGTGTCTATCTGTCCCTCTCAACTAGGGAAGATATGCCCATTCTTGTAAAGGACTGTACCCAAGCTCCCTCTGATCAAGGACTTGCCCAAGCTCCCTCATAGTTAGGGACTTGTCAGAGCTCCCTCTCAACTGGGGACTCTCTTTTCATCAACAACTTCTTCTTCGTGGGTCCTTTAGTTGTTTGATCAATTTCTTTCCTTGATGTCATGAAATTCAGTCGAGCTTCTTCCTTGTAGGGCATTAGCCATCAATCACTTTCCTTGGTCGTCATGTCATTCCTTTCTTCATGGAAAGTGGCTTTCTTGGTACATATATGGAACCTTCTTCATATGGCTACTTCTTTCTCATCATGATTCTTTCAAAAATTTCCATTCACCACATGAATGCTAGTTATACTTGTGCTTACAATTCTTGTTCCAGTAGCCCTGCATGAACTCATCCAGATATTTTTTAAGAAATCAAAACATAACATCAAATAAAATAGTACCTTACGAGATGGTTCTTCATCATGACATCTTCTTGTAGGTATCAGCATCCTGCATACATGTTGACACATCTCCCAAAGATATCCATTGTCAAGGGTCTTCATCTTTTTATTGGAGTCTTCATGTCTTTCCGGGAGATTTCCTAGTCAAATCTTCTCAGTCTTTTGGATGTTGATATCCTTCATCATGGTTGCATATCTCACGATCTCTTCCTTCCTTTCTACACACATCCTTTTCCCAAGAGCTTCCAATAAGAGTTCCTTAATTGTAGTCAACCACCTCATACTTCATATGAGGACATATTGTGTTGATTTCATCTAGTGTGATTCATGCCTTTCGACAACCTATTATAGGAGGAGATCCCTTTTTCCTTCGATCATGCTTCTCAAGATAGAAGTAGTGATCCATGTTACCTGCAACCATACGTCATGACATTATAATATTAAATACAAGCATACAAACCTCATTTTACCTTTAGGTCATCTTTGCTTCTTTCAACAACTTTCTTGATTGAAGTGTCTTCAACTCCTTGATCTGCTTCATCTCATATGTCATCATAACATCATCCAAGAATTCCCCACGTTGGAGTTTCTGATGAAACACTTGCTTCCTCTCTAGATTAGTGAACCCTCCAATGAGGATTCCATCAGAGAATCTTGAGGATCTTGCATATCCCCATCTGGTAGATGTTACCTTTTTGACTTGATGTATGATGAGCCTTGATGACTTTCCTTTCCTTCAATGTCCAATGAGGTTCCCAAGAGCTATATCCTTCATGTTTGACTGCGATGGATTTTTATCCTTCTGTCCTTCATGATTCCCCATGGTGATATCACGAGCTCTTGCTTCCAATGCTTTCATGATGTCGTAATGCATCTTATTATTTATCATGGTCATATCCATAACAAAAGATTTAGGAGCTTATGATAAGACCCTTTTATGAAGGAGACCATCTCAAACATAGTAGAGATTTGTTACTCCCTCTTTCCTTGGTCCTTTTCGGCTACCTCCATCTTCTCAGTGATATGAGCTTTCTTTCCATAATCTTTCCATAGCGTTGAATCTTAGCTATACTGTTCTATCTTGCTTGAGGACGAAACTTCCCTTTCCTTTCTGCAAATGTTTGAGTTCTTTAGCCTTTAACACTTTTTCCCACAACTTGTCCTTTTTCTATCTTGCATAGATACCACAAATTGTTAAATGAGGTAACTCTATTGTCCCAAGGACACTTGTTACCTTGCTTATCAGTTAGTGTATTTAAGAACAATGATGATTATCTTCTTATTATCTCCCCCGGATCTCCCAATTGAGATCTTGTGAAGATATCCCTTCATTCTTTGATACCTTTACTTTTTGTGTAGATCAGGTATAAAAAGATATGACCTTCTTTTTTGCATTTCTAGAGAATATATCTTCTTGCATTCCATATATCTCTTTGATGTCTCCTCTCCTGCTACACAGGGATGAGGGACCTTTCACTGATTTCATCAGAATCCTATGAGTCCCTTGATGCATTTAAACAATGCTTGACCGTTAGATACTTTTCCATAGATATTAATGACTTCTCTTTCAGGAACTCTATCTATCCTCCTTTCTCATGCAATGAGTTTCGATGACCCAACCAATTTATAGATCTCTTTGCAAGCACAAAGTCATTTAACCAAATTTGATTATCGAATGAAAAATACTTACTTCGCAAGTGAAGATGAAATCTTTAGCTTGATCACGTTGAAGATGCACTGATGCTTCCTCCAAGTGATCTTCGAGTTGATGTGATTTTGTTTCTCTATGCATTGTAGGTCCTTGTGGTCTTGTTATAGAGTTTAATCCTTCTTGCTGGTATATAATCCTAGATACTTTGATTTGTAGATTCTTGAGGCATTATTTGTACCATTCTGCACTAAACTGAGATTACTTGTGTCCTTATGCTTGACTGAGATAGCATCAAGACTCTTAGTAGGATTCCATCGAGATTGTATCACCAAAATGTAGGATCAAGAACATGTGACTATGATGATATTGATGTCCTTTTTGTGTTGATAACTTCAGCACTGAACCATACTCTAATATGTCACCGAAACTCTGTTTTATTATCTTTACTGTAATCTGCTTTTGTGCACTGTGATTTAGCATCTAAACTTTGTCCAAGTTCAGTGTACTGTAATCTAGGTTTTAACAATCACTGTTTGGCACATATGTGGTATGTCATCCAATTATAAAGTTATGTATTGCAGAGCCTTCGAACTACTGCATAGAGTGACATTGTAATCACTGCAATTTTGCCCAACGAAAACTCCGTTGCCTATCCGAGATTTATTGAAATCCTCCTACTTGTGATTGTGCCGAGACATTAATGCTGTGATCTGAGCTTGATGTCATTGTTACCTTGACTTTGATGCCCTTCTTTTCCTTAGACTGTAACCATAGCTCTAATACCATGTTGAGAATTAGGTAGGGAAACGTTAATT
>APFE031560203.1:2119-32867 GCA_000404065.3 Pinus taeda | reverse complement strand
TTGTAATCTTTCAGGGAAAGGAGGTGTGGATGAAGATGCAGGTTGCTCAACTATAGGAGTTGTGGGGGTTGACTCTTTTTCTTTTTCTTTTTTAATGTTTGGATTTTGAAGAGATGCTTCCTCATAACCTTTATTGACTTTAAGAGAATCCTCCTCAGAGGTATCTTGCTCTTGAACATCTATAGAAGGTTTTTCTAAAACTCTACCAGAGCTGAGTTGTACATCATTAAGAGGAACAATCATATAGGTAGGAAATTGTTGTCCTTCTACCATGTAATCATTCTGAGGATTTTTATTGTTAGGATTTGGCAATGGATGAGCTGGTAGTTGATTTGTCTTTTGTTGAAATGGAAGCATGAGTTGAGGATTTTGATTTTGTTGAGAAGGTTGTTGTTGTGGAAATGGCAATGAAAGTTGTGGATTTTGATTTGGAAGTTGTGGAGTTTGTTGATTTTGAAAAGATGGAGGATATTGATAAATTGAGAAAATCTCCCATAAGGATTTGCATCCTTGTGCCCATGATTGATATGGATTTTGAGTTGGGGCCAAGGTTGTTTCCCAAGAATTCCAATTTGGCGGGGGCTGAAAGTTCATAGGGTTGTTAAATCCTTGATTTTGTTGCCCCTGCCAAGGTCTTCTCGAAACAAAATAGAGAGATTCTATTGAATTTGGATCTTCTTGAAAGACAGCTTTGAGCCCAGGAATTGAAGGACAATCCTTGGTCTCATGATTTTCTGAGCAAATCATACATGTTTCTACAACTTTTGCATCCAAGGGGCATTCCCTTAGAGCATATTTCTTCCTACATTTTGGACAATAGATGGCCAAGGCATCAGCTTCTGTTTTCTACTTGTTTTGTATTTTAAGGGTGTCTAGTTGTTCACTGAGGCTCCCTAGAATATCAGTCTTGAACTCATCAAGCATATTGCCAATCTCTGCCCTACTTACTGATCCAGTTGCAGATTTGTTTGCTCTAATAAGAGAAGGATCTCTAGGCCCTTTTCCCGTTTTAGATTTTCCCCTCGAGAGACGGACACATAGTTCTGCTATGTCACGAAGTGGAAGTTGAGAAATGTCTCCCTTCCCCATCATGTTTAAAATGTCTATCCATTCATCTCTAATGGCTTTCAATAGAAGGGCTTTTAAGGTTTCCTCATTTAAATTACTCATTTTTTATCTCTTTAAGTTGTATTGAAATCTTTCAAGTAAATCTTCCAAGTTTTCACCTTCTTTTTGCATCATTTTGAATACCTCATCCTTGTGATTGGTGGGCATGCAATAGTCCAGGTATCTATCCAAAAATGTTTGTTTCATATCATTCCAAGTCGTAATAGATTGGGTGACTAATCCCATGAACCATTTCAAAGTAGCTCCCTTGAATGTTGAAGGAAACAGTTGAGTTTTGGAGAGTCTTCCATATAGTCATAGGTTTGGCACATGACTTCAAACTCAAATAGAAATGTTTCAGGATTCTCACTTTGCAACCCATAAAAGTTTGGGAGGACAAATGGTGAAATTTTTTTCATTGTGGTATGGGTTTCTTCATCAATTATAGGGAATCCAAATGAGTTATCTCCTTCCCTATTTCCTCCATTATTACCTCTGCCTCCACCTTTGTTGCCTTTATTATTTCCTCTTCCTCTACCTCTACCCCCTCCTCCAAATCCATCTACTACTTCCTCTGTCATGATAGTTTCCTTAGAGACTTCTGGTTCTTCTATCAGTGGTGGATGAAAGAGAGTTTCTCTATTTCCCTCTTCTTCAGGTGATTCTACTTCTTTGATTACAATATGTTCCCCTATAGAAGTGAAGAAAGGTTATTCTCCTAGATCAGATTTAGTAGATAATGTGGGAGAATTCTCTAATTCAGTTGCTTCTCCTTGAATTCCAGGAATCGTAACGCTGGGAGTAGATGGAGGTGTATCTTGTCTATGCCTTGAAGAAGTTGGAGTTGTGAAAATCTAACTCTTGGCCCTAGCTATAAACCTTCCCCTAGAATCTCTTGCTCTATGCATGTCATTTTTTTGTGTTTTTCCAAGTCGGGCTAATAATTCTCTTTCTATTCTTCCAGATCACACTAGGTGCAAGAAGAGAGCATAATCAAGAAATTATTGAACTAATAACTCTCTTTTCTGATCCTCCAGATCACACTAGGTGCAAGAGGAGAGCATACTTCAAGAAGTTATCAATTTTCCCTTCTTTTGTTTTTTTTTTTATGTAAGAGATCGGCTACCTAGTTACACTTCCTCGGCAACGGTGCCAAAATGTTTGGTCAATTTAGTAAGTCCTAAATTGCTTCATTAATTATCAATCCGGGAGTCGTAAACTGATGAAGTGTGGCGCACTATATGTGCAAGACAACCTATTTCTTACTTTTTGTCGTTTTCAATTTTTATGTTGTTTTGGGGGTTTTATCATCGTTTATCTCTAATGGGAATGGAAATCCTATTCCTAAGTCTCTAGAAGGCAAGTATGGATATAGATTTTAAGGTAATTATGTCCTCTATAATGATTTCCAGAACTTAACACTTCAGAAGGTCTTAGAACATACTAGTGATGAAATTAATACTTGAACAAGAATGAAAATGTGCTGCTATTTAAATCAAACAAATAATGAACTACTGATCATGAAACCATTATCTCTGCTGCTTGTCTAAATACAGAAAAATGAATTAAGCTACTGCACTCAAACAAATTAAAAATTGCAATCTAATAAAGTAAAATCAATTCACATCATTCATAGTCCGATACCTCGCTAGGTATTCTAAGCTATGGCTTCCGAAGATAACGTCAATGATATGAGCAAGTTGATATCTAATTGCAGAAAAGTAAAACTAAAATCAAATCACATCATTCATAGTCCGATACCTCGCCAGGTAGTCTAAGCTATGGCTTTCGGAGATAACGTCAATGATATGAGCAAGTTGATATCTATTTGCAAAAAAGTAAAACTAAAATCAAATCACATCATCCATAGTCCGATACCTCACCAGGTAGTCTAAGCTATGGCTTTTGGAGATAACGTCAATGATATGAGCAAGTTGATATCTAATTGTAGAAAAGTAAAACTAAAATCAAATCACATCATCCATAGTCCGATACCTCGCCAGGTAGTCTAAGCTATGGCTTTTGGAGATAATGTCAATGATATGAGCAAGTTGATATCTAAACTAACTAATCAAAGCAAGTAAATAAGGCTGAAATCAAAACAGGACTAGAATTAAAAAACTAAGAAAAGCAAAGTCAGTAGAGAGGTTAATCTCATGTCACTAGTTTTTGTAAAGAACTGTATGAAAATACCCAGGCCTACTCTATCCTGAAACATACACACACTGATTAGTGTTAACAACAATATACAAAGCTTGAAAACTCATGTACAGGAATGAAATGTTAATACCATAACAAATGAAATATACACAGGTGAATAACTATGAAATATGCACAATGGAAATAAGGAAACAATGCATAAAAACTTTACAGCAATAAGGAAAACAAAACCTCAGCATGCAGGGGCCCTCTGCACGGCCTTGGTCAACAGGCTATCAGTCCAAAATTATTCTCACGCAGTCATATAAAAACAGATTCTTCTTTATATATCAAAACAGAGGAAGAATCCTCTAGTTACCATAGTGGGACTAGTGTCAAGGCACAACAACTTTAACAGCAAGATTACATCAACAAAAGACTAACTCCATGCGTTTAGAAACACGTTATTTATAACAAAAACTTCATAACTGTTTTCCTGTGAAATTACGTTAACAGAGGACACGTAAAAGATAGCGTCCATGAATTTAGCATAATGGTTGCCAAGATTATACAATCTATCAAAAGTGGCTGTTGAATTCGCATCGTGGGGCAGTCTATAGCTATCAACATGACCCCAGGGATCTAGGAATGGCCACGAATCCTTCACATGTTTGAAAATAGAGTCTTGTTGCTGTAGGACTCCTCTGTTTGACCACCACTTGACCACCGTTGACCACGACTTTCCTTGATGAATCTGGCTGAACCAATAGGACTTGATCCATGTCCAGGTCATTTCTAACTTACCCATGTGGCTCGTTTTGCCTAATGACACCTGCAACCTAGAGTTTAACAAAACAGCTGCAGAAAGTTGAATCAGCTGCGGAAAGTGACTGGATTCTACAACTAATGAGCAAAATCTAGTTCAAACAGCAAACACAAAAACATATTTAGAAAACCATTTCAATGTTCTTTTAGAATCAATATACAATGATTTTTGATAGCTTAGGAGGTCTAGGTGAGTGGAAAAAGTCTAAGAAAGTGTGTAGGAGAGGTGTAGTTTCAGGGCTCAACAGTACTTATAGTTGGGTTAGAGGAATTCTTAATAAAAATTTGGAAGGATCCTTAATATAAATAGTTATGCCTGAAGATATAAATATTCAAATTAGAGGAAAGAAATTGGTGTTTCTCTTTTATCAATAGTGTAGATTAGCCAAATGATTTCCCTCACATAACTAGTCATGTAAATACTATGGTTATGACCCTGAACATGGAATTTGAAGGTGAACATATTGATGTATGTGAAAATGCCAATTATGAAATCTCAAATCCCAACTAATAAGATCTCAAAAGAAGCTTTATACTATATTTGAACATCTGCAACACTAGATTGTTGTCATTTTATTGTTATTGAAGAGAAATCATAATTCACAAACTGGATTAGCTTAGCACAATAGGAATGGGAAAATATTGCGTACCTTGAATGTTTCCATACAGTTTTCAATAATGTGAAGGACCAAAAGGGTTTCTGTAAAAGACAACAAGATTATGATTGACTAATTTGTTTGCCAACCATGATAGGATTTCTATCTCTATGGGGTTATAAAATTTGAGACAAAAATTCTATAGTTACCCTAAGATCCTCTACAAATAATTAATAGAGATGAGACTTCAAATACCCCCACTCAATTATCTAGTTTATTCATCTCAAACTCAATAATGTCTTTTGACTCCATCAAATAAAACTTTAATTTTGTTCTATATAAGAAGAATTTAACACATATATTATTTATTTAAAATTTGCAACATTATAGTCAAAGGACAATAGCTTGAGTGGTAACTAATGGTTTAATTCCTCTTCCATCTAGGTTTTGTTCTCCAGAGACATGTTAACCTGTGTGGAAAAACTTTGAACAACACTCTTATGGTTATTCATACAAATTATTCAAGTTATAGTTCATTTTGTTCAATGCTTAATAGGTGATTTTCTAATCATGAAAAAGACCATCTTGTACATTTAATATAGGAACAACTCCATTTGTAAAGGGTCAAAAACTAATGGAATGGTACAAAAGTGACCATATTCAATATTTGATTGAGATTATTAACACAATAGAATCAACATTTCCCCACAATGAAATGAAATGAGAATATCCAATCATGAAATGAGAATATCCAATCTTTGACTAAGAACAAAATAGAATCAACATTTCCCCACATATAAATGAAATGAGAATGTTCATCGTGACATGTCCATGGACGATGTAAGGTGCAGGATCAACTTTCATCATGTAAAATTGTAATGGTTAATATTTACTGATATTAGCCAGTGTTTTCCATTATAAAAAGTTGTTGCTTGCATCTCTCTTCATTAGCTTTGATGCCTCTCCAATTTCCAGTGATAGTAAACTGATTACTTTGCACAAACTAATCTGCTAGATTCTTGCCACTAAAAATATCTCATGCAATCTACCCATAAAATTGGTTGAAACCAAAATTGACTATTGGAGCAAAGGGTAAATCCCAAATATGAGATGGAACCTTGCTTATCATATTGTTATTATTTAGTCAGAAGTGGGTCAAACTCCAACAATTCCCATATCACTGGGTAATTCCCCGTTGAAAAAGTTTCAAAGAGAAATAAAATACATCATGCCACCCACCTTACATGTATGAGGGGGAAGGGGACAACTGGGCTAGTTTCTAGACACGTCAATGAACTAACCTAGACAATTAGCCCAAATTATAAAGCAAGGAACCAATGTGATTATTATTGTATAGAGATACGTTTATCTGAGACTTCATGGATCCTAATTCATTGGGTATTTGCGTAGACAACTTCATCTCAAATAACTAAATAGAAACAAGGTTTTTCAAGGTACACGAATTGGATATTTTTCCAGATATCATATTAGTGAAGGAATCAAAAAACTGCGAGGACCAAAGATTCTTAAACACTTGGGGATTTAGCAAAAAAAATTATGTGGTAGAGTTATAATTGTCATAATTTATTAGTATTGGTTATTCCTGGAGGAATGCCACCTCAAAAATACTTGAAAGATATCCAGATCAAGGATGTTACCTATGAATTCAAAAATGATTCCTTCCAAACTAGTGCTTGATGATTGTAGCAATGAAAGGCTGGAAAAGTTATCATGCCTTTGGGAATTTTGAGCCTCATCGAAGGGATTATCATTGAGGCTTAAATTCATGGTGCCACAATTACTCCTAATACATGTTGGTAGATTCAAAAGAAGGTCATTCCCTTGGATTTGATATTGTTGAATGTATTACACCCACGTTGTTGTGCGAGTGAGTGAGTGGAGAATTTGTATGAGGAGAGACAGGTATCTGATGCGTTTGTTACATCTACTGAAATATTATTAAATTTAATAAGGGAATTCATTATATCAATATCTAAAAAAATATCTCATGAACATTGTAACTATATCTAGGAATGTAGAAAATCAACTAGATAGTTTATCTACAAGACATGACATTGTATTATGTATAACTTATAATAAAACATTTCATTATATCAATATCTAAAAAAATATCTCATGAACATTGTAACTATATCTAGGAATGTAGAAAATCAACTAGATAGTTTATCTACAAGACATGACATTGTATTATGTAAAACTTATAATAAAACATTCAAATTATGATGAAATCAAGATTTTTGAAAAATAGTTTTTAAATAATATTAAAATAAATGTTTATTTTTCAAAGTTCATAAATTTTTAAATTATATATATAATATATATATATATATATATATATATATTTTAAATTTAATATTGTAATTTATATTAGTCAATATTAAATTAATAATTAATATTAATTATGTTGATAGGTGTTTTCTCTGTGAGCTTGGGGTGCGCAAACACTGTTCGCCCCAACCAATCGCAGAGTGTTATTTTTGCCCGCCTTCAATAAAATAAAATTTGACATGTGGACTTTGATCGCTTGGACTTTCCTCTATAATTTTCTTGCTCGGTTCTAGTGTTGGGGTTGGACATCGTTTCTCTCCATGCCTCTTATATCCTCCCAATGCCTTGGAAGAGTTTTTTGCAATGATACTTGCAGCTCCCAGCTCCCACAATGCTTGAGAAGGGATTATTTTTCAAACCAGATATGACACCCTTGGTCTTTGGATTATTGGATTGAAGGTATCTGAAGAATATGCGAGAAAACAAACATTGTTCATGAATAGAGGTTCCTGATGAGGCTAATACATCTTGTTCGACCCCGAGAAGCACACCTTCAAAGATGAAGGGGAAGGAAAAGTGCAAATAAGATGGTGATGATGTTGTCAAATCAGACATAGTTCAAAGTTTGAAATCTGAATTTATAATTCATATGGGTCTAGCTGAGACTATTCTACTCTAGGCCCTTTCACCTCAGCCTCTTGGGCACCTTCCTCAATTCTACTTTGGGCCCTTTCACCTCGGCCTCTTGCGAAAATTCCTCATCAGACTCCAGCTGGAGTGATTATGCTTTGGGCCCTGTCACCTCCTATTTCACCTTGTGATTTTCATAGTCTCATCAATTCAATCCAACCATAAGTGTTCATTCATTAATTGAATGAATGAAATGTTGAGTACGCAGTTGAATATCCCCATCCCTGCACACCAATAGACTCAACTTTATCATCTTCCTTTGCCTCCGCATAATGCAACTGGTTCGAGAGACATGTCAGATCTCAGAGGCTTGGAGAAAATTCAAATTCTCAACCATGGAAGTGGGGAAAAATGTGTACAAGGTCTGACAGCCAAAAAAAAAAAAAAGGCTTTTTCCCTTTAAGCCCTGAAGTTCATTCATGAAAATCACGACAAGCCATGAGTCGAGATATAATTTGAGAGATGGAAATTTTGAAGAATACAAAATCCCCATATATAGTGAAATGCTACCAGATTTAAGAGAAGGGAGAAGAAACTTACTTCATTTTGGAGTACATGGATGAAGGTTCATTAGAGAAAAGGAAATCCAAGATGATGTCTGAGAGGTTCTTGTTTGATCCGTAAATTGTCGTGGATATTCCACTGGACAGTTCATAAAAACAGATCTGATAATATTATATTAAAAATATGAGATTCTACACTATTACAGTTTTATTAAACTTTAAGATCTGTAGGTTTAATTGTAATTAGTGCATGTATGCGAATATAAATTATGCAGAAAAGTCGAGAATGACAAAATAATCTCACACACACATATGAGACAAGATATGCTCTGTGGGAAACCCTTTCGGGAGAAAACCCAGCTGGAAAGTGAGGTCGCTTCACTCTCTTTCTCTATCTGGAAATATGGTTGTAGGTACAAAGAAGTAATGTATGTGCCCTGTGGGCTACTATGGCACACACATCCTCTATGTGTGCTCTACCTCCTATCTCTCATGACTATCTTTTCTATGATATGGAACAAAATTCTCTCAAAAGAATGGAATGCCTCTTCCTCCTAGTGGCCCGGTTATAACACAACCTGATAGCCTACTAGTGGTTAATTTTGACTACATCAACTCTTTACTAGAGTTAAAAGATAGACTCTTCTAGAGTCTTTTACATCAAAAACACGTAGCTAGCCCTTTTCCATGAATAATGGGGGCTGACGCGGCATTCCTCCTTAACTATAGGTGTGAAAACAAGAAGGTAAACTTTTGAGTGGCAATAATTTTTCATATGGACTCTGATTGGCGGGATTCTTGCACCATTGGAAATCCCTCTATGTGTAGAATAACATGAAAAGGTGCTCCAGTAAGGAGAAAACTTTTACCCCCAAAGAACGTTGTTTGAAGCCTCAAAACACTCTCGGAAGGTTTTGGACCCCATTTTTCCAAATTGGGTCCCGCCAGTAAAAACAATCCCATGAGCTAATTCCTCCACTTTTTCCACTCCAAATGCATCAATATGGATGAAAAATAATATAATGATCCAATCTGGATCACACCTCCCCATTTTGGGAGGCTTTTGGTCCCGAAAAGCTTTTATTGAATGAGGTGAGAAAATGTTTCCTCCACCTTCTCTCTAGTGTACCATTTAGCTTTTCTTGGAAGTTGTCCCTTCAACCCAATCTGCCAAAGGTCTTGCTTCCCTTGTCTTTTAATTCTGGACCTCTTCTACAAAACTGTATCTTTTGTCAACTTTGCCTAAGCGTCTAGTGCCAAATCCTCCACAGAAGGTAGGACCTGTTCCTCTTCCTGGTCTAGCATGGAAGGCTCATAGAATTTAAAATTATCCACACTCACAACTAAGTAAATGCGCATATATGGTGGTAGATTGAGTTAATAGGCGTTATCACCCACCTTTTCTAGTATCTCAAAGGGACTATATTTGAGAGCCTTGATTTTCTTACCAGGCCCCTACAGCCTCTCCTTATTCAATTGTAGCCATAATTTGTCTCCCACCTTGAATGTTTTCTCTGTTATGTGTTAATCATGCATGGTCTTATACTTCTCCTATGACTTATGTAGTGTTTCTTGTACCTGTAGATGGATTTTCCTAATCTTCTTTATAAATTTTTCAGCCCTCAAATCATCTCCTATAAGATCTTCCTTCACTCCTCCTTGTTGCCCATATGCAATATCCAAAGGCAAAGGTGGAAAATATCCAAAATGGGGACTTTTCTGTAGAAGTGTGGATTGCTCTGTTATAAGAATGTTGTATATATACCATATTTCCATCCTGGGTCTTTGGTTCCTTCTAGTTGTAACCCCTTAGTAGCTCCACCAAATTCTTGTTGACTACTTTTATCTGCCCATCTATCTATGGATGGAATGTTGTAGATATCTTCAACTTTGTGTCCATCTTCTCCCACAATGTAGTCTAAAATGCACTGGGAAATCTTGTATCCCTATCTGAAATGATACTCCTTGGTATCCCAAAGTGCAACCAAACTTGTCCAAAGAACAAGTTTGTTGCTTCTTGTCTGTTGATGGTCTTTTTATAGTGCATCAAAACACACATTTTATTGAACCTGTCAACTACCACGAACAGAGTCATGTCCCTTCCTGGTTGTCAGTAACCCTCCCACAAAGTCCATGGAAATTCTTTCCCAAGGACGAATAGGTACATGTAAGGGATGATATAGACCCTGTTTCCTATTTCTAGGCTTGCTGGTACAACAAAGCATGCATCCTCTTATGAACATAGCTACGTGTTCTTGCATCGTGGGCCAATACACATTCCTCTGGAAGTTAGCCACAGTCTTCCCTACACTGAAGTGCCCTACAACCTTGAAGGTGTGAGCCTCTCTAATCAACTGCAATCGATCACCTTTAGGAACAAATAGCTTATCCATATGTACAGTAACCCATCCTAGAGATGGTAGTCAACAATGTTGTCTCCACCATACACATGACTCTGACTCTGTAACTACTGATACATCTCCTTGAAGTCCTCATCCTCTGAATATGCCTCTCTGTATGCGTCATGGCTGAATGGCTCCATGTGCATAAGAGTCCCCAAATCTATAATCTTTGATGTGGGTGGCCTTGACAACATGTCGGCCAACTTGTTTTTTCTTCCCTTATTATATTTGATCACCAAATGAAACTGCTATAAAAACCCCATCCACTTGTAGTGCTTGGTCTATTGTAGCTTATTTTGGGCCTGCAAGTACTGTAATACCTGGTGATATGTGTGGATTATTGTCTCCTTTCCCATCAGATAGTGCTTCCACTTCTTCACAACTTTCACCATGGCATAGATCTCCTTATCGTAGGCAGGCTAGTTAAGAGTTGCCCCATGAAATAATTCATAATGGTAGCAAACGAGCCTTCCTCCTTGCATCAAGACTGTTAGCACTCAGAATGAACCTCAAGGCTGAGAAGAGGCAAATCCGAGGTAACCACAGACTAAGCTTTTGATCTGGCATCTAGCTGTGCTAAACCAGAGAGGGCTCTCTCTTTGCCAACAAAACATGGCTGTGATAACTGAATCTTAGGCTAGCTATGAAGAATAAGGATTTGGTTGAAAATTGTGGGTTGAAAATAGCAAGAGAAGGGACTATTGGGCTATGGATTTGGGGCTAATTTCTGCCGGCAAACTTGGGGAAAAGTAAGCGCAATGTACAGCCAGAATAAAGATATAATGAGAGAAGAAAAGAGGGAAAAGAGCGCTACCCTACAAGAACCAATTAGGGGATGGATCTACAATGGCAACTTTAGAAGAAATAGAAGCACAGGGTTACTCAACAGAGCATCTAACAGAGGATGGATTCTAAAAAGATAACCACTACATCAAACAACATAATCATTGTGAAAGGAGAATTGTGCATGGATGGATTCCTAACACTTCCCTTAGAGAATTTTGTAACCAAATTAGCATAAAAAAAAAGCATGGAAATGAATTTAGAAGAAAAACATGCTGCACATTAAACACCATGATGAATCCCAAATTTAAAGAGTAGAAAAAGCTGCATTAAAATAATATTCAAGGAAAACTTTACACAGTCCAATGGCAGCCTCACTCTGCTGCAAAAATCCAACCAATACACTCTGAAATTCATCAAATATATACAATTAGCTCATCCCTGTACTAAGGGAGTTGAGCTCAACCATCTCTCTCAAGATAGAATCAGTTACAATAAATTTGGATCGGATTTCTAAAAATAGGGCTCAAAGATGAACTCGTATCTCTTGAACCATAACATCTGTTACAAAACGGAAATAGGTTTTTGTAGATACGGTAATTTTTGAGAAAACCCTCTCTCAAATTTTGGAAATTCGTTTCCAGTTGCTCGGAATCTATGCCACACTATAATCTCTAAACAAGAAATCACTAAATATTTAAATCTGTAAAAATAGGTTGTAAAGATATAGTCAAATGTTCCAATTCACGACACCTGTGAATAAACGGAAAGAGGTTTTTGTTATATGGCTCGTGGTTGAAAAAATAGTCCTTGGGTTTCTCAAAATTACTTTCCATCTGTTGTAAAATGGTGTCGCACTACAATGACTAAAACAGTAAAACAAATGCAAATTTTGTTTTGTTTTAATGTAGGCTTCAAATATCACCGCATATCTCCCACATAGTAACACCTGTGCATAAATTGAAGGAGGTTTTTGTTATTTGGTATGTGATTGACAAACACCTCTTTCACTTTTATAAAATTCATGTCCATTACTTCAGAAACTGATTTTGTAGTAAACTTGTCCCTGTGTGCAGCAAATGACCTCAAAACATGCATAACCAAGAATCAATCATTCATTTCAATCATATCTTTTGATCCGGGAGCCGGTTTTGGGAGTGTGATATACTGTTGGAAATATTTTTCCGAGTTGCTTCTGATGAACATGCTTAGGATATGAATTGCATTGAAACTCATGTGCAAAACATCTCTGAAAACCAGACATAGTAAGATCCCATTTTGATCCCTGGTGACAGGCTACAAAGACTGGAACTAACATTGGCCTTATTGGGGATGGCAACTCCTTGGAGGTGTCAAGAACACCATAGACCAAGTGCCTCATCCACTGGGTAATACGGTCACAAACAACTACAAACCTGAACAACTTATTCCAACAAAAAAACACACATACTGCAACCTGTACATTAGGAAACTAAAACAAATGCCGAAAATTGAAATGCTACTTTGGGAAACTTATTTATGTACAACCCTACCCTAATTTGCTGCAAATTACTAGATCAAGTGATGTTGTAATGCCAAATTAACCAATCAAGTAGTTGTAGCAATGATGATGCTTGGCAGTGCTTGAAACAGAACATAAATGTAAATGCTGACAACCATACATGCACAAAATGAGTGTGGTTGTGTAAAAGGAAATCTGGCTTGTTATTCAAACTGAATTTATTTTCCATATATGCTGCAACAAGATCAAAGAAACCAGACTCTGTTTGCTGCCCCAACTCCTCAATACATGCTTCCAACTGCAAATTATTAATGCAAACATCCAAGGGCAGCCTTACCTTTCCTTCCTTCTGCTGGAAAAGGTCCCCAAAGAATGGGACTTGACGGTCCAGATCCTGGGACTATATTTGGGTCTCCAATTCAATTAGATCTTCTTCAATTTTGGTGGCAAACCCTTGCAAAAAATTGAGCTTAACTTCATGGCTACATCGACAAGACTTCGAATAAGAAGAAAGAGACGAAGCAAAGTTCTCATCTACCTCATCATCCATGCACATATCTTCCCATTCTCTAAAGCCTTGAATAGAGGCCGCCTCTATTTTGAATTCTTCCTCTTTCTCCATTCATGTTTCAAGAAAGATATGCCAAAAATCTGCAAATGATTTAATAGATCTGATAGGAAAACTTTTGATCCATTGTCTACATTTCCCTTGAAACGAATCATAGAACAATCTTATAAAAATATCCTCTTTTTTTACTCTAAGAGATTCTATAAATGTTTTGAAATTTGCTACATGTATAAGAGTCAAAGTTAGATCTTTCCCATTGAATTTAGGGCCATTGCTCAAAATATATGCATCATTCGGAAATTGATTAGGAAAACCAGGAAGATTAGAAAAATTGATACATGAATACCTTGAACAAATAGAAACAACATTTGAGTCCTTCATTTAGTGGAGCCACCATCAATAATTTGAAAACTCGGGATTTCAAACAAAGACAATACCCATATCATACCCACTTGCATCTATCTCCACTTCAAAAGGTTGCTTCAAGTTTTGTAATGCCGGAATTGCTGCTTCACTGATCTTCTTCTTTAACTCATCGAAAGCCTTCTGCTGACCTTTTCACCACTGGAAACTCTTGCCACTTGCTGTTATGGCATGGAGTAGTGCTGCCACCACTAAAAACAAGGCTATGAATTTCCTCAGGTACTGTTTTGCCCCAATGAAACTCCTAACCTAAATAACATTAGTAGGCATCGACCATTTCGTGATGACCTCCATCTTGCAAGGATATATCTTCAATTCTCCTCCACCAATTACATATCCCAAATACACCAAGCACTGCTGCGCAAAATCACACTTCTTGAGATTTCCTAGAAGTTGGTGCTTCTTCAATGTTTCCAGCACCTGCGTCAAATGTGATATATGCTCCTCCCAGGTAGCACTATATACTTGTATATCATTCAAATAGATAATAACAAATGAATCTATAAAAGAGCACAGTACATCATTCATTAATCTCCTAAATTTAGCTGGTGCATTACATAGACCAAATGGCATAAATAACCATGTATACAAACCTTGCCTGGTTTTGAAGGTGATCTTCCATGTATCTTCTTCTTTGACTTGAACCTGGTGTTATCCAGACTTCAAGTCCATCTTGGTGAAATACTTTGCTTGTTGCAACTAATCTAGTAGATCATCTATCATGGGCAGAGGGCATCTGTTCTTGAGCGTGATTTCATTCAATGCCCTATAATATATAAACATCCGTCAAGTCCCATCCTTCTTTGGCACAATGATGGTGGGTGTCCCACATGGTGATGTACTCGGTTGAATGACACCTTGTTCCAGCATTTGCTGCAACTGTTTCTTCACCTCACTTACTTCTATAACAGACACTTGTACAACCCAATATTTGGCAATGGGGAGTCTGGCAATAGCTGGATCTCATGCTTTACTTCTCTCTTAGGGGGAAACACTTTAGGCTCTCGAAACACATCCTTGTATGCCTTTAACAACTCCTCTAATTGTTTTTTTTTCTGTCTTAGTACAACCCTCTAGGGATTCCTTTCCCCTTAATGACTCCTCTATAGACTGAATTTCTCTTAAAAATAATAAAACATACTTATTGTTGGAACTGATCAATTTCTTGGCTTGGTTGGCACTTACCAGTGAAATTTTCCACTTGACTTTGTGCACGTTGATGATGAACGATTTTCCATACTTAATGAGTCAGTACTGGTTAGCTCTCCTCATGAATATTGCATCATGCATGTACATGTATGGACTCCCAAACACAACTCCACATACATCAAGGGGAACCACATCTAGATCTACTTCATCAATAAAATCAACACTGATAGAAAATCTAATTTTGCATTGTTTTGTTACCTTTAGCTCTGCATCCTTATGTACCCATCCCAGTGGATATGGGTTTGGATGATCATGAACTTCCAACCCCAACTTCTTGACCATATTTGCTGCAATGAGATTCTCTTGCGATCCTGAGTCAAACAAATCATCAATCTTCCTCTTTTGACCTGTATCTTTACATGGAAGAATTTGGTCATTTATTTCTCTTCCTATTGTTGAAGGCTACTCAGATTCACCTCCTTCTGCATTGATGTACAAACAATCTTCTCATCCACGTTCGAGTTGCTTTCAACTTGGTTTCTTGAATCAGTGGCCATGAGATTCTTCTTCTTATTATATTTCTTCTTGTTCTTCGGGTTTAGCTCTCGATGTAACTTCCAACACTTATCCTCTGTATGGCCATCAATGTTGCAGTGGTTGCTAGGATCTTTGCACTGGTGTGTTGTGGATTCCATCTTCTTATCTTTCCCCCTTTTTGCTTCTTATTCCCCTCCTTAGAAGTGCCTTGTTGCTCCTTTTGCTTCGATCCACTTGATTGCGCTCTTTTTAGGCCTATGTTCTCCAGGTATTGTGCCTGTACACAAGCCTTGTTCACCATTTTGGGCTTGAACAACATCACTTGCTCACGCAAATGTTGATGTAGGCCCCCTAAATATCTGAGGAGTAGATCTACGGTTCTTTGGAGAGATACCCAACATTATAACCATCTTTCTGAATTTTGTGGCGTACTCCTACATGCTTTGGCTTGACTTTTTCCTGAAGTAATACCACCGGATCCACTGGTCTTCCACATACCCAATGGGATAAAACTGTGACTTAATGAGGGCTTTGAAATCCTCCCACTTAGTCACTGGAGGTTCTCCCTCCAACCTCAAGGTTTTTGTGTGGCTCTCCCACCAAGTCAATGTATGGCCCTCCAATTCCAGTCGCACAAATGAGATCTTTTTCCCTTCCTCAATCTGATGGACATTGAAATAAATTCTAGTTACTGGAACTAGTGGTTCAACTTCAGAGTGTCGATCTCACCATGGTACGACTTGATATCAATTTTTGCTTCCACTTTAAATAGGGATTGTGATTGATTCATGACACTCAAACTGGATTGATCTTTTTCGGGCTCTTTCTTCGGCTGGTTCTCTGTTTCTCCCCAATATTTTATCCCATGTTTAGATTTGTCCTTTGCATTTGAACCCCCGTCTTCTCCAAATATGCCCAACTTATTACTAAGGGCCACCATGAAGAGGATTACATTGCGGTTGATATCTGTGACTTGTTGTTCAAGTCGTGAAAACCTCACCTTTGTAAGATCACGAGGTTCATTTACAGGTTCGTCGCACATGATTAAGGTTTTACGATATTTGATACTGCCAACCTAGATCCCTAAAATATCCACAAGATACCCAGAGAAACCTACTCTAATACCAAATGATCCATAAATTGTTGTGGATATTCCACGGGACAGTTCGTCACAACAAATCTCATAATATTATATTAAAAAATTGAGATTCTACACTATTATAGTTTTATTAAACTTTAAGATCTGTAGGTTTAACTGTAATTAGTGCATGCATGCGAATATAAACTATGCAGAAAAGTAGAGAATGATAAATCAATCTCACACACACATAAGACACAAGATATGCTCTCTGGGAAACCTTTTCGGGAGAAAACCCAGCTAGAAGGTGAGACCACTTCACTCTCTTTCTCTATTTGGAAATATGGTTGCAAGTACAATGAAGCAATGCTTGTGGTTTGTGGGTTGCTACAGTGCACAGATCCTCTCTGTGTGCTCTACCTCCTATATCTCTTGGCTATCTTTGCTATGCTATGGAACAAAATTCTCTTGAAAAAATGGAATACCTCTTCCTCCTAGTGGCCCGGTTATAACACAACCTGATAGCCTACTAGTGGTTAATTTTGACTACATAAAATCTTAACTAGAGTTACAAAATAGACTCTTCTAGAGTCATTTACATAAAAAACAAATTGATATCCCCTTTTCCATGAATAATGGGGGTTGACGTGGCATCCTCCCAAACTATAGGTGTGATAACAAGAAGGTCAACTTCTGAGTGGCATAAATTTTGCATACGGACTCTGATTAACGTGATTCTTGCGTCGTTGGAAATATCTTTGTGCGTAGAATAACATGAAAAGGTGCTCCAATAAGGGGCAAATTTTTACCTCCAAAGAACGTCATTTGAAGCCTCAAAACACTCCCAGAAGGTTTTAGACCCCGTTTTTCCAAACTGGGTCCCACTAGTAAAAACAGTCCCATGAGATGATTCCTCCACTTTTTCCACTCCAAATGCATCGAGATGGATGACAAATAATATAATGATCCAATCTTGATCATTGTTGAATGTGGCAATGTAGGTCTTGGAGGGCTTGAGATATCTGCACCATTACAAAATTATGCATAGAGACATAAAGCCCTCCTATTTCCTGATAAAAAGGAACCAAGATGTAAAAATTACAGACTTCGAGGTGAGAAAAATTCTGTCTCGAACATTAGATCCCTGCAATATGTATGTGGGTACCTGCCCTTACATGAGTTCCGAGAGATTCGACCCTGAGACCCATGGAAGAAGGTGTGACAAATATCCAAGAGAATTGGACTCTAACTAGGTCGATTGTTATTTCTCTTCGTCGCTTTAGAATGTAGCAATGAGATGTTGGTGAGGGTATCATCTTAGGTAGTAGGGAGACAATGCTTGGGAGAAAGCGTGTAATTGATAAAAATAGAAATTTCTCAACATTGATCGTTCAAATGTAGCATGTGTGGAAACAGAACCAAACTAAAGATCCCATGATGAAGGCCATTGAAATAAAGGCAATGTTGTTGTTTTTTGTAGTATGTACATGCACATTTGCAATTACTTGGAGCCTTTCATGGAAGTGGCAACCACGTGGAGTGCATGCCAAAGTTTATATGGTTGTCATTTATTCCAATGTTGTAACCCATTGAACCCCAACCCATTAGGAAATTTTCCATAGCTCCATGTTACTTCAAAGCTAAGCCTATCATTCTTCCTACATTGCATGCAAGATTAGAAACTATCTCCACACATATTTAGTCATGAGGATGTAGGGTGAGTGACTTTCAATGTAGTGTTATTTTCATCACAAACAAAGCAAATGTTAATTGAGAACCTATAAAGAATTTCAGAATAGTTGAAAGCATGGGAGCAGGTGTAACAGATCTAAAGAACTGAAGTCATATGCTTCCTTTGTTCATTGAGCAGTGTAGATATTGTGTTTATTATAACTCCAAGAAGACCAATTTATGTGGAATATTCAAAGTGGATGCCTTTCGAACCATTATGGAGAGTGATGTGAAATCTCATTTCTTTGTTGGTGGAAAACTAGTTTATCATTTCATGTATCCACCTTTAGCGAGTACACGGTTGTTGACCATGCCCGTGTTGTTAAAATAAATCTGAACACTCCTCTCGAAAAAGCACTTTTCCTTATGAGCTGCGGAATAGGCACTGGTGTATGAGCACATTCATCACCAATTTTCCTTAATTTCAATTAGTTTTTTATATTCCACTTAGATGTTTGGAGAGGAAAGAAGCTTTAGCATTGTGATTGTTTAATGTTATTGGTATCTGTTGATGATTCATTTTAATTCTTGGTTGGTTCATATATTTTAATTTTAATTTATTATTATTCACATTCACAAATAAAAACCTATTTGTGAGGGTTGAAGACACAAATAGAAGTATGATCACCAAATAATTCATCTTAAGGATATCAGATTTGCAGGTGTGGGTGAGTTCACTTCTTCTTGGGTGAATTTAGTATATCTATTTTCTTATCTATAAAAAAACACACTGGAATTATGAGATTTAAAATCAGTCGAAATTGCAAAGTTATTGGCATATTTGTGTTGCAAGCATTCTTATTGTTTTATTATTTTGGGTTCGACTTTAATGTAAATATAGCTATTGTGTTCTCAACAATTCCATTCAAAAGTATGGTTTTCAATGTAGTGAGATTTGTGACTATGTTGTAAAGTGCTTTTATTAAATTTATTTTGAGAGTGATTTGTTAAATTTCCATAAGGTAAATATGTATTCCATTAATCAAATATGATATTACATATATACAGGAGTATTGTCTCAAGATAGGAAAACTATCTTGGACACACAATCTGTAGGTTGAGAGAATATCTCGACCACACACAAATCTAGGAACATAGTTAGGAACATACTCCTCTAGATAGAAATAATCACAACTGAGACAAGTAGGAATTACATATTCCAGCACACCCCCTTAATGAGTACTTGTCTTGATATCAATCTGCAAAGTCTAGTTGTGGTCAAACATAACAAAAGAATATGTTGATGTCCATATAAAGGAGCAACCAACCACCAGAATGCATGGGTTCCAACCGCTGCAATCGCAATGTACTAGGATGCCCTTCACATACATGGTTTTGTCAACCATTATAACTACATAAATGTACATGTACCTGTAAATTCCCCTCCAATATCATCATCATGGGTTTTATCAAATTAACCGTAACCATGCTTTGGATTTTATCGGATCACCCTCAACCATGCCACCAAGGGCTCTCAGCCACCACGGCTCAACACATCCACCAAGACTCAACACAGCCACGAAGGCTCTCCAACCGCTCTGGGCCACAAATATACCATTAAGGCACTCCAGCCAATCTAGGCCACAAACCTGCCACTAGGGCACTCCAACCACTCTGGGCTATAAACCTGCCACTAAGGCACTCCAGCCAATCTAGGCCACAAACCTCTCACTAGGTCACTCCAACCACTCTAGGCTACAAACCTGCCACTAGGGCACTCCAGCCACTAAGGCTCACCAAAGACCTGACTCAACTAGGCCGAGGGTTTTCTCCGCTAACCCTAAACCATGCCAATAGGAATCGCTGTCCCACTTCACTCTTACATGTGGTTTATGGCTTACCACAAACCGACACTACAAATACAAAGTGGTTTTTAGAATACCACGAAGTATATGAGGGTACACATGCCTTACAAGACTTATACCACAACTCCATCTTTTGGAGTTACCAGGTACATACATTACAAAGACCACTACAAAACATCCTAGACTTGTTTACTAATAAAATGTGTGACTCATAATACAACATGCTAGTGAGTCTATCCCGTAAACTCACACTAACTCACACAAACATTCATTGTGTTGTCCTTGGATCCTTTGCCACTCATGTTGGATATCCCACACCATTCATATGCTGGAACAAACTATTTCCATCATAGACTTTATACTTTTGAGTCTTGGATATACTGGTCTTGGATCTCTATACTTTCCCTGTCATCAATTAGAGTCGCAAATTCTAACAAAATGACTTCATATTGAGGTCGTGAATCTCAATATCTATACAAATTTTCGAGACATATTTTCCTTCAAAACAATATGAAATAATAGCATAAGACATGATCTAAAAATGACCATGATTTTATGCATTAATGCAAAAGCACCAACACATAATATGAGTAAACTGGCTTTTCCTAATTTTGCCAGGTTTACAGAAGTATCCCGCCTTTGAAGCACAGTGGATATCCTCTCTAATTTTGCACAAGTTTTCAAGGGCGCGCACTACCTTCAGCACCTCCAGGTTTGCGCGATCGATACCAAAAAGCCCATTGGTCCATTCATTAGAGAAGCGGTCATCTAGATCGAGCCTCTCCTTCACCTTCAAATGCGTAAAAGTCAGCTAAGATTGCTGTCAGCTTATTTCAATTGGGCTCTGTACAACATACTTGCCATCGCTCCAAGCCAATGACCAAAAGACGTTATCGAAATCGGCTCCTAGGGAAAATTTCACGGGTCGGGCATTGACACTCAGCGTGAAGCTCAGCTTCTCTTTTCTCTTGCTAAACTTCAGGGTCTATGGTTCCACTGTTACCTGTACCCCTGTTGGAGCAACCATCACATCGTTGGATTCTTCGTCATCCCTGACCCTCTTGTGGGGCAGGGGTAGAGGCAGAGGGTTGTCGCTGCTATGAGAAACAACATCTGAATTGGTCCACACAAGCACTAGATCGACTCTAATAATCAACCTGTATCCATAGAACGCTGGCTCCACGCACTCCCACTCTTTACAGTCTTGACACGGCCTCAAAAACATATTTCCTTCTTGTCACACAACTTCTCGCCTCTTAGAAAGCTCTTACAACTCTTGCCCATAGGCCAACGCTACAATCACCTGCAACACTGTGAGGCTACGAACCTTAGCCCACAACCGCACGGAAGCATAGATAAGGAAAGTTGAAATGTTAGCGCCAATATTGGTGACTGTTCTGGTGAATCTTGCTAACAATTTCGAAGGCAGACTCTGATTGAAAAAAAAAAAAAAACTGAAAATGAGTGATAATTGAGATCACTAGGCTGTCCTTTCTTAATAAAGAAATTGGCTGAGGGTTTCGTCAGCAAGGCTCCACTGGTTTGACCTACCTCGTATGCAATCACATACCTACTCATGACAAAATATACGGATGCTTTAGAAGTATTCAATAAACCGAAAGACTCTGATCTACCCATTAATCTTTGAGAAGACCTGCTTTCGTTCACAGGAAATCAAGTGTAGGAGCAAGGTCAGTAAGCTCTCTGAATGGTCACAATGGGAAGATAACAATCTTTCGCTGGAGCCGACAGATCTATGCATCGGCGCCCAAACACAATCTCCAGTAAGACGATGCCCAAGCTGTAAACATCCCTCTTGCTACTCACACCCGCTTCCATGAGCCATTCAGGTGCCATGTAGCACGGAGTGCCTCTCATCCCAACTGAGAAGCCTAGTAGTGTATGTAGGGAAGAGCCAGCTTGTATCCACAGATCTGTAGACTCACAGATCCGCTGCTCCTCCATGATGGGTAGACTCGCCACCACCTGATCACCCTCAATCATCCACAAAACTGCCGAAGAGCCACAGATCGGCCAAGCTGAGTGCAAAGATGCTCCTCCAATTCTCCAATAGTTAGAACCTCTAGCACTTTATTGCATCGCACCACAGCTCCACAAGTCTGTGTTGATGGACAAACAAAAACTAAAAAATATACTCTTATTTCCCTTAGCCTAGGACGAGCCAAGCGTAGGAGGGGCTAGGCCCTGAGGTCTTTGATACCATGTTAAATTTCCATAAGGTAAATCTATATTCCATTAATCAAATATGATATTACATATATATAGGAGTATTGTCTCAAGATAGGAAAACTATCTTGGACACACAATCTGTTGGTTGAGAGAATATCTCAACCACACACAAATCTAGGAAAATAGTTAGGAACAAACTCCTCCAAATTGAAATAATCACAACTGGGACAAGTAAGAATTACATATTCCAACATGATTTTGATGTAATTTCAGTTGTAGTGATTTTAATTTGGATGTATTTTACTTTAACTATGTATTGTAATTATAAATGAAATAAAATTAATCAAAATAATTATTGATATTTTATTTTAATTTTGATTGTTTTATTATTTTGTTTAACCAAATTGCTTTTAGTAACCAATTACTTTTATTGTCATTTTTATTGTGAATCTTTAGAAAAACTAGTTTCATTTGTAAAAATAAAATTAGTTTTAAAGCTGATTGGATAGTTAGTATTAGAAGAAAAATAAAAGACAATCAAAGAGATTGCAAAAACTGTAATGGTTCCTAACGTTCAACGATACAAAAAAATTGCTTTCAATTTCAATTTTCTTTCACATTTCGCTACCCCTCCTATTGACATTCTTTCCACCTCTTGATACAATTACTAATATTATAATTACTATAATTCTTCCTACACAAACCAATAACCCTCTAAGAGAAAAAATAATTAAATCAAATATTCTCTCATTGCATTGTGATAGTTGTTAATTTTCTTTTTTTCTCCCATTACTTATTCTCATACCACTTCAAACCAAAAAAGATTTTTATAAGAGTACCCAAAACTGTCTGTCATATAATAAAATATATAAATTTATGTATATATAATATTTTAAATTATTTAATTTAATAAAATAATATTCAATAAATTAATGCAAATATTAAAATTTAATTTGTTTAAATACTCAAATTAATGCAAAAACTCAAACATTCTTTATCAATTACAAAGATCATTTAAACCCATTAATAGAGATAAACTATAACGATACACTTTATTTTGAAAAGCATTTATATAAAATATACCCCATCCAAAGCCATATACAATATATATTGGCAAAGTTTCATTATTTGCTTTACAACTTAGCAGCATAAATTTACCAAATATTTATAACATAGTTACTCACATTTAAATACATCCAGATATGCATATTATCCCGGCCCCTCCTCGAATGCAGAACACTCCGTCCGTCATTCTTCCCCATCCCAATATCTATTATTATTTTTTAATTTATATATAAAAATATATTATTTAAATCAAAAAATTAAATATATAAGAAAAAAATATAACTCAAAAATAAATTTTCCCCAAAATATCAAGGTAAAATAGTTTTAAAATTACCTATAATCACTAAATTAAGATACTTTTAAAATTACATACAATTACTACATTAAAATACTTTTAAAAATACATATAATAATTACTACATTAGGAAAAAATAAAAAATAAAAATCTAAACAACATTTTTTAGATTTCAAATATTTATATAATAATGGGATATTACGATAAAGCTTGAGGTGGGACTCGGGTGATAAACAGCACTTGTGAATGCGTGTGGGGTCCATGCGTCTTGTCTTTTTGATCAATGCGTGTGCGGTCCGTGTGCGTCTTATCTTTTAGACCAATGCGTGTGGGGTCCATCAATGTCTTATCTTTGACCTCAAAAACGCGTTGGATATGGCCATATTCTATGGTCGATGTCGGTTACAACAGCTGAAGGTTTAATCTAGATATTACAGGAATACAGGTGCACACCAATTTTCCCACAATTCCTCATGCCCTTTTAGTACCCAATCTTCTACAATTTCTCTGCGCTTTTAAAACAGCGAATCGTCTCTGTGCAGACTCTGCGTCCAGAGAATCCAACCATTACTACCTTAATTTCTGTTTTGATCTCGGCAATGGCATCATCTTCATCCTCCGCCTTCTCCTCCGCTGCTGCTAATTCCAGCAACAAATCCCACCAAGTTTTCATAAACCATCGCGGGGTTGATGTGAAGAAAACCTTCGCCAGGTCTCTCTACCGTCGCCTTCGCGAGAAAGGATTGATGGCTTTCTTCGATGAGGAGGAGATGCAAAGGGGACGTGAAATTTCTTCTCAACTCGAAGAAGCTATTAGGACCGCCTCAGTTCACGTGGCGATCTTTTCTCCTCGATACGCTGAATCAGTTTGGTGCCTCAAGGAGCTCCTTCTGATGTTAAAGTCTGGTGCTCCCATAATTCCTGTGTTTTACCGCGTGAGTCCAGCGAACGTTCGGTGGATGCAGGGCCTCTATGGTGAAGCTCTACGAACTCATGAAGAGAAGAAGCGACAAGATCCCAGCACTATTGAAGAATGGAGAAATGCACTCCGTCAAGTTGCAGACAAGAGCGGGTTCGAGCTGGAGAAGGACAATGATGGGTAAAAACTCAAACCTTCCCTATCCTTATGGTTGTATTTTATAGGCATAGACGTTTGTTTCTCACTAGGTCTACTTAATTTCTCCAGCGAGGAATTGGTGCTGGAACTGCTCGATAAGGTGGTTGAAGGTCTGTTGGAAAGGGTGCCAACGCCAGATTGGTTCGTGGCTGAGTATCCAACAGGCCTCGATGACAAACTGAAAGATTTTGAAGATACAGTCCAGTTGACGCAACAACAGGGCCGAAAACCTCAGATCTTAGGGATTGTAGGGTTAGGTGGTGTGGGAAAGACAACACTTGCCGCAGCATTCTTCAATAAGAAGAAACCAAATTATAAGAAGAAATCAGATTATGATAGAAGTTGTTTTTTGTGTGATGTCAGAGATCATGCAACCAATAGGTCTTTACCTCTGTTGCAGAGTCAACTTCTTAATAGCTTGATTGGCTTCAGTAAGCAGATAAACAGTGTGCGTGAAGGTAAGGGGATGCTTATAGAGCCTCTCAAATCTTGTAAAGCCATAGTGATCTTAGATGATGTTGACGATGTGGATCAGGTGAAGGCATTTTTGCCCCAACCTCATGTTCTCAATTCAGAGAGCTTAATATTGATTACAACTAGAGATAAGAATGTTTTGAGAAGCTTAAAAGTTGAAAATTCATCAATTTATAGCCTATCAGGACTTAAGAAAGAGCACTCCTTAAAGCTCTTTTGTTTCCATGCCTTCAGCCAAGCATCTCCTCTCCCAGAATTTAACTCTCTGGTAGATAAGTTCATAGATTATTGTAATGGATTGCCCCTATCTTTAAAAATATTTGGGGCACTTCTTTATGGTAAAGATATATCTGAGTGGAAAGAAGAATGGGAGAGTCTTAGACAAATAGCTCCCAGTGCTATACAGGACACATTTAAAATAAGCTATAACTCCCTCAATCAACAGGAAAAAGATATATTCTTAGACATTGCATGCTTTTTCCGAAATCACAACAGAGATGCCGAAATAAGAATGGGAAATCACAACAGAGATGCCGCAATAAGCATCTGGAACTCATCGGGCTGGAGAGGAAATCGGGGGTTTCTAAATCTACAGGACAAATCTCTTGTAGAAGTGGACAAGTGGAATATTATACGCATGCACGACCACTTAAGAGACCTGGGAAGACAGGTTGCGGCGTCCTCGTTGCCTCGTCGTCTTTTAATAGCAAAGAACCTCATCCATAATTTGTCACACCAACCATCTGTAAGTGTTCAGTCATTCAATCCTTTGTTTGTTATCCACTAAAAGTCAGAGATTGTTTGTTGAATGAACAAATAATAACGATTGTTTTTCGACAATGGACAGGAAATAACCTTCCGCGGAATTGGGATGGTTCCCGGTGAATATAGTGGCCAGGATGATGCTGATGATGTATTTGGCGTTGTTGATACTGAAAATGTTGTCTTGGAACGCAGTTTCAGGAGTGTGCAAATTCTTGATATGGAAGGTTGTCACCTGGAACCCATTTTGAGGAAGGCGAAGCCACCAAACCTATCATACCTCCGCTGGAAAAGATGTCCTCACTCTTCCCTGCCTTCCTGGGTTTCAGTGAAGAATTTAAGGATTCTATATCTGGAGCAATGCGAATTAATGGATCTATTGTGGAACCAGAAAAGTGAATCACAGGTAAATAGAAATTTGTTGGGTAAGCGTTTATATATTTAGCAGCTATTACAGCTGCACGACATTTGTGTTTGGAATGAATTCAAAAGGTTCTACAGATGAGAATGATGAACATTTTGTTTTTGCAGACACCTCTGCAGTTTCCGATATCTTTGGAGGAGATGCAGGTACGCCAATGTGAGAATTTGAGAAGCTTAATCGGGTTGGAGCGGGCTACAAAGCTCAGATTCCTATATGTTTCTAACTGCTCTGAGTTGGAAGAGCTGCCTAGTTTGGAAACATGGGTATCCTTGGAGTACTTATGGGCTAAGGGATGTAAGAAACTGAAAGGCATACGAGCGTCGGCACAGGTGACAAAGTGCAGAATCCTAGATGTTAGTGAGTGCTCTGAGTTAAAAGAGCTGCCTAGTTTGGAAACATTGGTATCCTTGGAGGCTTTGCGGGCTACTGGATGTGAGAAACTGAAAGGCATACGAGCGTCGGCGCAGGTGACAAAGCTCAGATTCCTATATGTTTCTAACTGCTCTGAGTTAGAAGAGCTGCCTGGTTTGGAAACATTGGTATCCTTGGAGGATTTGCGGGCTACTGGATGTGAGAAACTGAAAGGCATACGAGCGTCGGGGCAGGTGACAAAGCTCAAAATCCTAGTTGTTTCTAACTGCTCTGAGTTAGAAGAGCTGCCTAGTTTGGAAACATTGGTATCCTTGGAGGATTTGCGGGCTACTGGATGTGAGAAACTGAAAGGCATACGAGCGTCGGCGCAGGTGACAAAGCTCAGAATCCTA
The DNA here is from genome assembly GCA_000404065.3 of Pinus taeda. NCBI lineage: Eukaryota > Viridiplantae > Streptophyta > Pinopsida > Pinales > Pinaceae > Pinus > Pinus taeda. Next base: position 5,650 of record APFE031560203.1, on the reverse strand, counting down.
CTTGTTTCTAACTGCTCTGAGTTAGAAGAGCTGCCTAGTTTGGAAACATTGGTATTCTTGGAGGATTTGCGGGCTACTGGATGTGAAAAACTGAAAGGCATACGAGCGTCGGCGCAGGTGACAAAGCTCAGATTCCTACTTTTTTCTAACTGCTCTGAGTTAGAAGAGCTGCCTAGTTTGGAAACATTGGTATCCTTGGAGGCTTTGCGGGCTACTGGATGTGAGAAACTGAAAGGCATACGAGCGTCGGCGCAGGTGACAAAGCTCAGAATCCTATATGTTTCTAACTGCTCTGAGTTAGAAGAGCTGCCTAGTTTGGAAACATTGGTATCCTTGGAGGATTTGCGGGCTACTGGATGTGAGAAACTGAAAGGCATACGAGCGTCGGCGCAGGTGACAAAGCTCAGATTCCTATATGTTTCTAACTGCTCTGAGTTAGAAGAGCTGCCTAGTTTGGAAACATTGGTATCCTTGGAGGATTTGCAGGCTACTGGATGTGAGAAACTGAAAGGCATACGAGCGTCGGGGCAGGTGACAAAGCTCAGAATCCTATATGTTTCTAACTGCTCTGACTTAGAAGAGCTGCCTAGTTTGGAAACATTGGTATCCTTGGAGCATTTGCGGGCTACTGGATGTGAGAAACTGAAAGGCATACGAGCGTCGGCGCAGGTGACAAAGCTCAGATTCCTATTTGTTTCTAACTGCTCTGAGTTAGAAGAGCTGCCTAGTTTGGAAACATTGGTATCCTTGGAGGATTTGCAGGCTACTGGATGTGAGAAACTGAAAGGCATACGAGCGTCGGCGTAGGTGACAAAGCTCAGAATCTTAATTGTTTCTTCGTGCTATGAGCTAGAAAAGCTAGCAAGTATGGAAACATTGGTATCTTTGGAGCAGTTATGGGCATCTAAGTGTGTAAACCTGAGGAGTATATGGGGGTTAGCCCAGGCCACAAATCTTCGGAAGCTAAGTGTCCCTAACTGCTTTGACTTAGAAGAAGTGGAAGGTATTGAACATTGTACGTGGTTAGAGATGCTCGATGTCTCCCAATGTCACAAATTGGTGTGTCCCGTGTGGGAGTAGCAGCCGAGAAGCTGTGCCGTGATTATTTTGAGAAGTCCCATCACTTTTGAATATATAAATCATTATTTTTACTGTTTATTATTTTAACAAGAGTCATTGTTGAAATAACCATAATTTATTTGATGATAAAAATACACGCATAATTTGTTGAAATAACCATAAGATTTGGAATCTTTGATAAAAACAATACGTCGTACAATTAAGCCTGACATGATATTACACATCATATAAAAAACAAATCGACGGCATTTGGAATTAAATGAAAAAAAAGAAATATAACATATAGTTAAGGATATAAACTTAAAACACCATTTTTAAATTAATAAGTTAACTATAAATTTAAAACACAATTTTTAAATCAATAAATTAATTTCACAATCAGTAAGTAAGTAATATGAACATATATTAATAAAAAAATGTTTGTATCACACTATATATCTATATAGATTTTGGAAAATCTCTTTCATTTATTATTAATGAGATATTACATTCTATAAATAATTAGTTGTAAGTAAAAATATGATGATTTAAAAAATATAACATATATATAAATTAATGATATTTATAAAAATATAAATTATATGATTGGTTGTAAATAAGTAACTAATCATTTAAACACAGAAAGTAACTAAGCATTTAAATTTCCAACTTATTTGGATGCTTTTTTTGGTTTTTTGTTTTTAATTAATATATTTCTTTTAATTTTTTTTAATCTCCATAGTCCTTCTTAAAAGGTCTTCTAAAGGTCGCTATTAAGTTTATAAAAAAAACACACCATATCTACATTTTTTTTTGTAAATTGAATTTATATTTTATTGGAAAAAAGAGATTACACATATTGTCATTTAAATCTACCTACTGTACTAAAAAAACCTTAATAAATCAAACAACCAAGTACATTCAAAGCAAGAGAGCAGAATGCTTAATCTAGCACATCTAGGCATAATTATACTGATCATTTCCACATTATATACAAATAGGACAAAAAGAGACTAGGTCCGCAAGTACTTCTCCACAGTGATGGAAAAGTTAAAATCCATTAAGAGGAGAGGCCATCAAGTTCGTCAATAGGAAATAGAGTATACCAACACCAAGTCACGCTTACCGCAGCAAACCAAAAACAATTGACACCATACCAAAGCAAAGCGTGCCTCCATGCATCCCTAGAAGTCACTAGAAATTGGTTTCCACAAAAGAAAATAGTTGTTTAGGCAAAGATAGATGTAGTCGCCACATCTCTTTTCAAAGATAAGTTACCATCGCCCGAGCCAATTTATTTCCATTCCGTATGTAAGCATATTTTAGTTCTTTGAGATTAATGAAGTGAAGTGTTATTTCTGCTACACCTTTGTATTTATGGTTGTATCTATATTTATTTGTGTTCTTTCTTAATTTCGGATCAGTGGTATCAAAGCGGTCTGCTCTTTCTTTATTTTTCTTTGCATGTCCCCATTGAGGTTGGAGTATAAGGAGTTAGGGCTCGAACTGGTTGAACCTTTGCAAGGCTAGTCTCGCAAGCCCCCAATGAATTCCCATGACGGAAGAAAAGAAAGACAAGGGGCTAGGATATCCTTTCAAAATATTTCTCGAAGAAGCCCTCGAGCGACAAAGGAACGCGATGATGGATAACTTCACCCAGATCCTTCAGCGGCTACCCACATGTGACACATCTTCTTCCAGTAGCCACTCTAGAAGTGCCACTCCCTTTAAGGTACAAGTTAACTTTTACATCCCCATATTTGACGGTCAAATAGATGTGAATTCCATAGATAAATGGTTAAATCTTCTTGAAGGATATTTCTCGGTTTATGATTTTTCCAACCAGGAAAATATTACTTTTAGACTCCTCAAAGTCTCCCCCCACGTTAAGGACTGGTGGCAAACCTACTATGAGAAGAGGGACAAGAGTGAACCCTCACTATTTTCAGTCGCACCCACTTGGAATTATTTTTGAGACACCTTCAAGGAGGAGTACTACCTAGTTGAGAGATATGAGGATAAATACATAAAGTGGACCACACTGTGACATGGAAGGGACCAAGACATACTAGAGTTCACAAATATTTTTCATACCATTCGCACGAAGTTGGGTATCAAGGATTCTAAGCGACATTTGGTACTTAAGTACCATGGTTGTTTACACAAATACATATAGGATGTTGGGTACCTATAATACTAGTGATTACCCCATTACTATTCTAGTTGTACCCCTTATTAATATCGTTGTGCCCCTATTGTCCCCTTATTGTTATAACTGTGCCCCATAGAATCCTCAATTGTTATTTTTGTGGCTTTATATTATTATCGTTAGGTCGGCTGGGTTATATTGTGACTCCTTGGACTCCTATATATAGAAAGGAGGTTTTGTCATTTGTATCATTCAAGAATTGTTCATTTATGTAATGTAAAGGAGGTTGCCCCCTCGAAGAGGCTGAATTCTAAGGCGTTGAT
>APFE031560202.1:0-11197 GCA_000404065.3 Pinus taeda | reverse complement strand
TATATACAAGGTGATGTGCCTGGCTTGCTTAGTTTCAGTTTTAGGCACTGTCACGTTTTCTGTGCAGCGCGATCAGTCTTCTTGACCAAGTTGGGAAAATGCCAATCAGGGCAAAGCCTTTTTATAATATTTAGAAGTCTGAACTAGTGCATGAATTGTCAGCGGTTTTCAGAACATAATTCTTATGATACAATTATTTTAACTTCTCAAGAGCAAGAGTGCGAGTCTGAAGGTGTTTTAGAAACACCATGGAAGGAATTAAGCAGTGAGGCTAATATTCCAGTTTCTCTAGTTCATGTTGATGATTATTGTGGCAATTCTGCTCTGGAAGTTATATGATACACATGATATCTGGTGTTGTTCAAAACATACGAAAATATAGGACTTAATCATGGAATACAAAAGCATAGTTGATGCGGCAATTGAATTATGGCCCAAAATGCAGCCTACAGCACATCAAGGACCGACAAACAGGGGCCTATGTTTTAGGGTAACAGAAAAGATGTGTCATTAAAAACAAACATGGAGCATTAAAGGTTCATCACAGCTATCTCAGCCAAACTCCAGATGTCAGAGAACGAAAATGATTGAAGATCAAGGCTGTTATGGAATTTGAGTCCTATTTGATTTAGAAGTCTAGAAGATCTAGTAGAATTAGAATTTTAATTGTCTTAGGATTCCAGCGTTGTCAATTAATAGTCAGCTGTAATTATTAGTTAGTTAAAAGTTAGTAGGTGTCATCATAGGCAGAATCGAATTCCCCTCATGCTGGAGGAGGAATATCGATTAGTTAGAATAAGGATGCTATATATAGTGGAATCATCTATGTAACAGGGGTTGGATGTTTATGCAAAAAACATAGTTTATATTGGCTGTTGTAAAATACTTTTTACAGTAATAGTAAGACTACTTTTTCTTCTCAAGATTCATACTTTGTTCAAATGCTCAAGATGTATGTGGTTTTGTCTTATCCTTCATGTTTTACAGCTCTATAGGTATACAATCACTCTGAATTCACCTAGTGCTCAGACTTCCTGTGTATACTTATGAGTTGAGGTTCTTTGAGAAATGTCCTTCATGTTTTATAGCTCTATAGGTATACAATCACTCTGAATTCACCTAGTGCTCAGACTTCCTGTGTATACTTATGAGTTGAGGTTCTTTGAGAAATGTTTTGAGTGTTTAAACATTACATGCCTTGACTTCTATGAATGAGTAGTTGATAGTTTATTGAAAAGGTGTTTGACTCCATGAGCCCAATGGAAGAAATGTTATGTTGTTATTTCCAACCATCATGTTTATTTAAGTTCTCATTACAAGAGTTAGCCCTCTTAGTGTTTAAAGATAAATCAGTAGTTTATTTTGAGAGAGCCCTCTCAGGTTAGGGAGGCTAAATCTTAGCCAAGAGTCTGGTCTGAAATAGTTACATAGAGTCTAACTGATTAGCAGCCATCAGTACTGATTTTGTGATAACAGAAGCTTTGAAATGGTGTTCGAATTTGCAAAAATGATCATATTTGTGGGTTGGGACACCTGCGTGCTCGACCTCTCTGCATCTACATCATTTTCCAAAAGCTCCTTTCAACTTAAGCTCCACAAGAATCCCCCTTCATGGAATCCCTTCAATTCATCGTGCAAACATCCCAATCCTTGGACTAGCACTGCCACACAAGTGTCAAGCCCATACCCCACTTCACCCTCGTCCTTCCTAACTCGTCATTGTTCCCACACTCGAACAAATAGCAGACCCACACCTAAAAATTATTCCCACACACCCAGAGCCACTGGACCCCACAACAAAATGCCACCTCCAATACCACTTCTTTTCTGGCACGACGCCCCCAAAAGAACCCCCCACAAATGAACAATATATTAAAGTAAATTAAAAACGTTGTAAAATTAAGAAATTTATATAAGTTGAGTTCATATTTCTTATATACAATGATAATTTTGAATTCCTTTTTTGTTATACAGCATCACAGTTTGTGATGATTGTGGTATATCATGAAGTTAACCCTACAATGAAGTTCAATGAAATACATGTCCATAATGGAAGGAATTACTACAGGTTATAGTGAACTATGATATAACCACAAAATGTCCCTTTTAAAGGAGTTTTTCCATGTAGTGAGAATTGGTGATCTCAGGAGAACTATCTATGATTCCCTCCCTATTAGAATATCATGTATGACTTCATGAAGTCCATGGTGATGGGACCTAGTGTCTGCAATGATTCAAACCCCAAAAAAATGACACAAAGTCCATTTCAATGGCAAACATGTATGATTTCAAAGAGTACTTACCAATTTGAAGTCACAATTTTTTACAATGACCCCCACATTTCGTGTATCTTGTTGGTCAACAAGATATCTTCACATGAGAATGGCATTAATTTCTTTTCTTGAGGTATCACATTCCAGCCAAATGTCTTAGTGAAGTTAGGTAGAGCGAGGGTGGGTTTTAGACTCACAACATCCTTCAATTCTTGTAAAGCATGATGTATGCTTGCATTACAACTAAAAGCATCTTTCTTAAGCAAGGCAGTGAGGGGAACAACAAATTTTCCATAATTATAAATGAACTGTCAAGAGTAGAAATTGTATGTACTTTTAAGACTTGTAGGATGGGGCCATTCCTTCTTAGCTTCAATTTTCTTATGGTCCACTTATATGCCATACTTTATAACAATATGGCCCAAATATTCTACTTATGAGACACCAAAGAGTTTCAGAGAATTTGGCATCTACAGATAATACTAATTCCCTAGATAAGTAGCCATATCTAGAACAATAGTTTAAAGAAATTTAGCCTTTTCTTATAAGAAATATATAAGTAAAAGAAGATGAGAAGACCTACTTCTAGTTCTGATTTCCTCTTGTCTCCTTTGTATTGATCCTATCGCTCATTCCCGTACTTACCACGCTTGAGAAGTACCTGTAAACACAAACAGAAGATAAAGAACCAATCAAAGAAAAAGATCTATTGAATACATGTAAATGGAATCAGATACATTCACACATATAAGCATCATATAACAAGATAAGAATATGGGAAAAAGGTTCAAATAATTTATTAAATAGATAAGGAATTACAACCATCAAATCTGATTTGAAGTCACTCTTCCAGCTTGGATCCCATCCACATCACATCAAAAGCATGAAAAACTTGTAGCATAACAATACTTGTCTCAAAGTCAATTCTCATAGCAACATAATCTCCTTACAATTCAACATAGTCCAACCCCTTGATCACTTAGATGAGTGCTCAATTTATATGAAGATGAAGGAGGTTATGTCATAAATGGGGGTATTGAATGGCCTTCGATACATAGAATTAGTTCCATGGAGGAAGGTATGAGAGGATAGGATGAATATTAACTCATTCCTCATTCATTTTAGAGCTCATAGGAGTTGATAAGCAAGGGAAAGTTCTATATGACTCCAAAAGATAAGAATATTCCCCAAACACTATGTGAATTTCGCTCAATCTTGCCCAGCGGAGGTCAAAGAGGGACGAAGTGCTCTACAAAGCACCCTAGCATGGACTCAACTACTCTATAGCACACCCTTATATGGGCCTACCTGCGCTGGTCCCTTTAGAGATCATTTCATGATCTCTTCAAGTCATGAAACTATCTGGGAAGGAGGCATTCAAAAGGGTGACTTGTTTAGAGCATGTAGCAACTAAAATTAGGGTTTGACGAGCCCTAAAGCACTTATCTAGAATATGGGAGTGATGTGCCCAAATGGATCTACTTAGGATGCTTTTGCGTGCATTTTGAGTTTTTGTGTTAGATGAACAAACTTGTCTTGGACACAAATTTTGTAAAAACTTTTAAAACGCCTATCTATTTTACTTTCAAAGTTTTCTATCGTTATGTGCAATCATATTCAACTAATGATGTGAATTGAAAATGTTACTTTTACATGTGTCGCAAATGTCTATTTAACACATAATTTACTAGATAATCAATTAATGTGTTAAAGTTTCTGGAAATATGTCGATATTGAATGTATTCAAAATGCATTTCCAAAATATGAACTCTAAGGAACATACAAAGAATTGTTGGGTTTTGGATGGTATACACACTTGTAAGATGTAGTATGATGAGTTGTGAATCTAGCCTAACAATGATTCAGCAAATGCCAAGTGAAATGGCATCGAAGAGAAGTTTTATCAACGCACTATACTCAACGATATTATTCATCGATCAATCTTAACTCATTCCTCATTCATTTTAGAGCTCATAGGAGTTGATAAGTGAGGGAAAGTTCTATATGACTCCAAAAGATAAGAATATTCCCCAAACCCTATGTGAATTTCGCTCAATCTCGCCCAGCGGAGGTCAAAGAGGGACGAAGTGCTCTACAGAGCACCCTAGCATGGACTCAACTACTCTATAGCACACCCTTATATGGGCCTACCTGTGCTGGTCCCTTTAGAGATCATTTCAAGTTCTCTTCAAGTCATGAAACTATCTGGGAAGGAGGCATTCAAAAGGGTGACTTGTTTAGGGCATGTAGCAGCTAAAATTAGGGTTTGACGAGCCCTAAAACACTTATCTAGAAGGTGGGAGTGATGTGACCAAATGGATCTGTAACAGCTGCCCCCTAAAGCATGAAGTCGAAAATGTAAATGTCGAATGAAATGATTTACGATGTGATGAGGAGATTTCGATGTGGAAGGTGACCTGCATCAACTACAATACATATATCATGATATTTTGATTTTTACATGAATTGCTGAGGGAAGGCATACCCATGCTCAACATAAAAACTTTTCATTACATGCAAATAGACAATCGTCTACAGATAGACTCATGAATGGGTGACCTCGTAAGTCAGTGTGAGAAATGTGCTATCGGCTCACACGTTGGTCACACAAACGACCAGGAGCATTGATAGGCATGTGCCCCTGTTCGAAATAGGTTAATCCTATTTTTTCAGGCGGGGGTCTTTTCCAGGGCTTGGGTCTAATAATCTATGGTTGGCTTCCTCGGGTTGGGCCGATTAATGGTAATCACGTTGTAGATATGAAAGCCCTATTATTGAAAGCACTTAGAGGACGGCTGGCAACCAGGGCGATCCTGATTGGAACCTGCCTGCGTAGTTCTCTGTGAAGATCATGGTTAGGTGCTCCATTTGGCTTCAGCTAGATGAAAAGGCGTTAAGAAAGGAACGTGCTGCTCGAATGGAATGAATGTATCATATCCGCTTGTAATGCCATTGTACATATGACTTAGAACTCCTGAAATCACAGCCCAGATGGATGAAACTAGATCCGAGATCTTCTATCTCGTTCAATCGTTCGCTCAAGTACGAGTCTAACCATGTGAATATGTGATCTGAAGTCGAACATGGGAAGACACCATCTGATTACCAGCCAATGATGTAAGTTGTTAACAGACGCGAGAGAAATCATCGATAATGATAATGATCCTCAAGGTACTACATTACATTCTGCATGGTGTGAATGGATGAATTGATGTCGAACACCATACAAAGTCTTTTGGTCGAAGGTCACTGATGTCAACCTATCACCCGAAGCGAGAAACCTGCCATTGATGTATCCAAGCCTCAAGGTACTGGAAGGGTGTTTATAAGTTAACTTCTTAGATAATGTACTGATGTCGACAATAAGTGACTCGTCGTAGGAGGGCCTTGATGTATCCCACACCAATGACACGAAGTGAGTGTAATGATTTTGGAGACGGAATTTGATTGACGACACAAGGTTCAAGAATGATGGACATGAAAATGGAGGTTTATGGTATAGCAAAGGATGAATTTTAACTGGATGACTTCTATTTAACATGTTGATGACACTAAAATGAATTGGTAGCATTGACCAAAACACAAAGTGATGGATGATATGATAGACAAACAATATGATAAGCATCAGGCTGATAACCCAACCCAAATAGTCACGGTGATGAAGTGAAAGTGTCATGTTCAAGAGCGACCTGCTACCATAAAGTGGTTTTCCCCTTTTTCCCATTTCCCTAGTCATTGCTGACTAGTACCTCTTTAGTTTTATCAAGCTTGAGGAGGATAACATATTCTTGTTGTATAATTCCACCCTTCAGGTGAATCCATCACTATGTGATGTTTTAATGAGTCTAGCGAAGGTGAAACTTAGTCTTGTCTAGATGGACAATTTTTTCACTATTTGACATTTTAACGAGTTTACTGACAAAGATAACTCAGTCCTTTTCGTGTTTAGATAGTTTGAAAAGGGACAAAAAGAAAACTCCACAAGTTTTTTTCGTAGATTTGTCTCTCAAGCCTGAAAAAGCATAAAACAATACGAGAGAGAACCTATTAACCATGTTCAGTGAACGTATTCCTTTTTCGTAGTTAATCTATCTCAGCCCGAAAATGGGTTAGACTTATACAGAGTAGATGTCATTTCCAATCCGTTAACGAGCTGAAAAGGACAAGTGCTCGGTAATATTTTCATGTTTAGAGAGTCTGAAAAGAGCTTAAATAAGACTCCAAGGGGGTTGTTTTTCGTTATTTAACAGAGCTCGAAAAAGAGATAAAAGTGTGCTTTGTGGTCAAAGGTACAATTTACAATCGATCATGTCAAATTCTATAAGTCAACTGTAAAACCTGCTCAAAACATCACCAAATGGATTAAAAATACCTATTTCATAGGTTAAAATAGGCAAACACTAATCTTTACTTGATTATTGAACATGAAATAAACATAAAACAAGTTTCTACCATGAAATTTTACCATTTGAGACTTACCATCCAGTTTTGTGCTCTGGGTTAGTTTTTTACCTCGAACTTCATCAGCTGATTGTGAGAGATTCTATGGACCATTTCTCATGCCGTCCTGACTAGGTAGGAGATCTACCCTTCCTATTTCTTTTCAGGTGATTCTTTTACTATTTCATGCAAGTTTTAGGTTTTTTTGGGGCCTTCGGGGTTTGCTTTTTTCGCCCTGGGATCAGTGCAAGCTTTCACATCAAAAATTTTGGTAAAGAGCACCTTGATATTAAGGCTACCTACTCTGCAGGCACTATCTCTGTGCCTAGGCTGCATTGAGTGATTTTCCCAAATTTGATTTAGCTATTTTCTCCAAAATTTGTCCTGTTTTTTGCATGGAAAGGATCCTAACTAAGATTATGACTGGATTTCAGGCTTTCATCAGATCAGAATGTCGATTACATGGTGAGAAAGAGGGAAAGAAGAAAAAGACATGGTTTCCCTAAAAAATCCGAGTACAGTTGAGGCCCTAAAAAATTGTGGGTTACTCAAATACTTTAGGTTGTCCGGAATGATGCAACAAATAGAACTATTCTAGTTCCTTGTTCATGCATGCGATCTGACTGATCAGAATTTTCACATAGGGGAAAAGATGGTCCTTATTACCATTGATGATATTTACTTTCTTACCAAACTGTCGAGGCAAGGTTCCCCCATCTCACTTTCTGGATTTTCCCATGGAAGTGAATCGGTGAGGGACTACATTCGATAGTTTTGTCGTCTAGGTACACAGCCTTGAAAGGATGGGAAAATAAACATCAGGGATGTAGGTGATCTACCTTTGAGAACAATCCTTTTCACAATCGCAAAGTTGGTTGGCAGTTTGACACTTCATCTGGAGAACATATCATATATGCAGTACGCACTTGAGTGTCTAGAGCCAAAAGTATTCAACTGGTGTCAGGCCATGCTTTCTTCACTAAAAGAAAAACTGACCAAGGTAAAAAGTGGTAAGACGAAGAATTTCTGCTATGGTTCGATCTTAATCACTTTTACCTTAGAGAGAATCCCATTGATGCAACCACAACGTGTATGACTGGGTTACTTGGTCCTAGAGATCCGCATATGCAGAGGTGGGTTGAATTGATGGCTAGACATGCGAGTCAATCAACAATCATTTTTTCCACTACATTCTTCAGTTGGCTCGATTGACAACACATTGTCATCGAGGAGCATACATTCTCAGGGATGGATTTTCGTGGAGATCCAGACTTGATTTTACCAGTTGGAGCACAATGGGCTGATATAGGTAAATTGTTTGACCAAAGTGTTTTTTGAATTTTGAAGTTTCTACATGTTTTTGTTTTTTTAATGTTTCCAAGACTAAACTAAAGTCATTTTCATGCATCCAGATGTGGGTTTTGTTCGACCTGTGGGAGACCAACAGGGTGCAGGTTGGCTAGTCTGGAGAAACATGGGGAGAGCGGTCCTCCACGACTTGGATTTTCTCGAGACCTTTGTAGAGTTGCAGGATCACATAGAGGGATTAAGCCTTGGTATTCTGAATGTTTGGATTGAGGAGTTACATATGACGCTGCAAAACCACACTACTGGTGTTCCTAGCCTCTAGATGAGGGTTTTACGCATGATAGCATAGGTTGTGACTTATTATCATGGACATCACTAGGTCTACTTCGGATGCTTTTGTGTGCATTTTGAGTTTTTGGGTCAGATGAACAAACTTGTCTTGGACACAAATTTTGTAAAAACTTTTAAAACACCTATCTATTTTACTTTCAAAGTTTTCTATCGTTATGTGCAATCATATTCAACTAATGATGTGAATTGAAAATGTTACTTTTACATGTGTCACAAATGTCTATTTAACACATAATTTGCTAGATAATTAATTAATGTGTTAAAGTTTCTGGAAATATGTCGATATTGAATGTATTCAAAATGCATTTCCAAAATATGAACTCTAAGGAACATACAAAGAATTGTTGGGTTTTGGATGGTATACACACTTGTAAGATGTAGTATGATGAGTTGTGAATCCAACCTAACAATGATTCAGCAAATGCCAAGTGAAATGGCATTGAAGAGAAGTTTTATCAATGCACTATACTCAACGATATTATTCATCGATCAAATGATACAAATCCCTTGAAAACTCACTAACTCACCACTTGGAGAGAAAATAACCCATACTACAGAAGATAGGTTCTGCGTACTACGACTAGATCCATCGGTGTAACGAACAAATGGTTCTAAAGAGTCCAACATATGCAACAAATGTAAAGCAAATTACTAACCTCATAAAAAAACTCTAAAAGACACACACTAACACACACACATGCAATGAAAGCATATATACAGTGAATTTTACTATACTCAATTAAGCATAATAACGTTTGAGGTACAGCCTGTTTCGGGGCTGCGACAATGGAATCCCATCATAAGCTACTAACTTGTAGGCACCTTTTTCCAAAACATGCTTGAAAATATAAGGACCCATCCACATTGGTTCAAATTTACCTGCTCCAATTTTATTAGCTTCCTGATCGTAAATTAAGACTAGGTATCCTTCTGAGAAGATACGAGGCTTGACATTTCTATCATATTGCAACTTGATTCGTTTCTTATGTGCCTCATTAGCCAATGCAAAATCACGACAGGTTTCATCCAAATGGATAAGTTCTAAGAAACTCGCTTCTTCTTCAGAAGTGTCAGGTAACAAGTCAATTGCGAGTTTGAGAGATGAAATTTCACATTGTATCGGCAATATTGCTTCCAAACCATACACCAACTGAAAGGGTGTGAATCTAGTTGCATTTCTCACTGAGGTTCGATATGCCTAGAAGGCAGAGTACATGATTAAATTCCATTTTAATTTATGAACCCTTATCATTCTTTGCAACATTGGCTTCAAGACTTTGTTGATGGCCTCAACTTGTCCATTCGCTTGTGGATAATAAGGGGTAGAAATATCATGTGACAGTCCTAACTTAACAGTTAACTCAGCCATCATGTGATTGTGAAAATGCAACCCATGATCTATAAATATGGCCTGTGGTACACCAAAATGGGCAACCACGAGGTTAAAAAATAAAATAGCAGTTCTTTCGCCATTGTTGTTTAATGTTGGCATCGCCTCGGACCATTTGGTAAAATAGTCAACGGTGACTATAATATACCCATGCCCCCCGGTCAAGGTGGGGTTACATGTCATGAAGTCAATGCCCCATTTGGCGAATGGTCGAACAAAAATGACTGGATGCAATGGTGTAGATGGTAATCTAGTTCTGTGGTCATATATCTGGCATGCATGACAGCTTCTAACGACAATATTACAATCTTTGAATATAGTTGGCTAGAAGAGAATTATCTATGCGATAGCATATCCAGATAATTTTCCACCACAAGCACCTGAATGGAAATCATTCAAGGCTTTCTCGACTTCCTCATGTGTGAGGCACCTCCGTAAAATCATATCGATACAACGACGATAAAGAGTGTCACCAATGATCAGATAATCTTTGGCTTGGTATCGAATATGTCGTTATTGCGAGCGAGACGTTTCAGGTTGGAAAGTTTGGCTCTGAAGATAGATCAATATATCTCCATATGACGATGTCAAAAATAGAGACTAATCCAAAATCGATGGTTCAGATGTTGAATCAATGGAGGTTGAAGGAAGGTCACAAAGAAACTCGGCGAAAACAAGAGATTTATTTGATTTGGACTTGATGAATTCCAGATCAAGCTCCTGCAAAATGACGATCCATTTTGAGTATTTTCCCCTCAGCAATTGATGTGAGAAAATATATGTCATAAGGTTGCAATCTAAAATGATGGTGGTCTTCTGGAGTAGGATGTAGTGGCGAAATTTTTGAATAGCTTACATTGTTGCCAAAGCTAGTTTCTTGACATAAGAGTACTTACTTTATCTATCATTGAGATTGCGGCTCAAATAATATATCAGATATTCAATCCCATTTTCCTCTTGGACTAAAACCATGGCAATGGTTGTATCTGCAGCAATGAGATACAGGTAATAGTTATTTCGATAATTCAGAGAATACATTAATGACACTTTAATCAAGGTATCTTTAAGAGCATCAAAGGAAGCTTGCGCAACCTGATCCTAATGGAAGGGTATCTCCTTTTTCAAAAGATGTGTAAGACCTTTAGCCATTTCAGTGTAATTGGGAATGAAACTCCTCAAAAAGTTAGCCTTCCCTTGGAGTCTCTGTAACTATAAAATATTTGAAGGTGGAGGCAAGTCAAGAATTGGCTGAACCTTTAATGGATCGAGTCGAATTCCATCTCTAGACACTAAAAAACCAAGCAATCGACCAGAACCAACACAAAACACACATTTGTGTGGATTGAGTCGTATCTTGTAGTGTCAGCACCGTAAAATATCGCTCTCAAATGTTGTGGGTGATTAGTCTACTTTCGTGAATGAGAAGGTAAATCGT